>VMDO01035890.1:0-15651 GCA_007922755.1 Pedetes capensis
ATTATGGATAACACTTCGGAAAATGGGAATACCAGAACACCTAATTGTGCTCATGAGAAATCTGTACATGAACCAGGAGGCAGCTGTTCGAATAGAACAAGGAAACACTGAGTGGTTTAAAGTTGAGAAAGGTGTGCGTCAGGGCTGTATACTTTCACCCTATCTCTTCAATTTGTACGCTGAGCAAATAATCCGAGAAGCTGGACTTTATGAGGAAGAATGGGGCATCAAGATTGGAGGAAGACTCATTAACAACCTGCGTTATGCAGATGACACCACTTAGCTTGCTGGAAATGAAGAGGATTTAAAACATTTACTGATGAAGATCAAAGATCATAGCCTTCAATATGGGTTACGACTAAACATCAACAAAACAAAAGTCCTTACGACTGGGTCAGCACGCAACTTCACATTAAGTGGAGAAAAGATTGAGGTTGTCCAAGATTTTACTTTGCTTGGCTCTATAATCAACACCCGTGGAAGCAGCAGTCAAGAAATCCAAAGGCGCACTGCTCTAGGAAAAGCTGTGGCAAAAGGTCTCTTGAGAGTATTGAAAAGCAAAGATGTCACATTGAAGACGAAGGTGCGTCTGACTCATGCCATGGTATTTTCAGTGGCATCATATGGTTGTGAAAGCTGGACATTGAACAAGAGAAACAGAAAAAGAATTGATGCTTTTGAACTGTGGTGCTGGAGACGTCTATTGAATATACCATGGACTGCCAAAAGAACCAACAGATCTGTCCTAGAAGAAGTACAACCAGAGTGCTCCTTGGAAGCAAAAATGGCCAAACTACGTGTTACATATTTCGGACATGTAGTCAGGAGAGAACAATCCCTGGAGAAGGACATCATGTTTGGAAGAGTGGCAGGTCAACGCAAAAGAGGAAAACCCTCCACCAGATGGATTGACACAGTATCTGCAACAATGGGCTTAAACATAAATAAGATTGTTTGCCTGGCACAGAATCGGCAAGTGTTTCGATCTGCTATACATAGGGTCGCAATGAGTCGGACTCGACTTGACGGCACCTAACAACAAATAAGCTCCAAAAATATACCTATAAAAACTAGTACCATTTAGCTGCAAAAATACTGGCAATATAAAAAAATTTTCTTACCAGACTGTCTGACTTAGGGATAAAAAGAACCAATGGAATTTCCTGGGCAGTCATTGGTGAATGTTTTCTCGAATTTACTGCCAGAAGATTTTCTCCAACTGTGTTTTACCATGAACCTTTTGCTAAAACATAAATAAAAGCCCACTGCCATAAAATCTCCCTTCATTTGAAGAACTTGCACATTGTGGAACTGCACGTGTCTATCAGTGACCCCAGCGCATTCCGGCCCAAGCAGCAGATGGGCCGCGCTGGCCGCGGCCTCCCGGCCCTCCCACTGCACCCCATGGCTGCGTCTGCAACACCTCCTCAGTCACAAAAAGCTCGGCTGGTGGCCTCCTCTGACAGTGGCCAAATGGTGGCTTCTGAATACGCACTTAGGGGCAGGCAGGCGGCCTTTTTGACCGCAATGGCATAGCTCACAGGCAGGCCCAGAGGAGCTCCAAGGGACCACGCTCTCCTGAGCACCACAAAACAGTTCACGCACGTGCGACTCTGTTACAGGACAGAAAGAGTTATGAGTCGGGATGGCCACCGGTCTCCATGATCTGACTCTGTCTGGGTCAACACCGTCTAGGTAAATGGCCTCATCAGCGTGCAACCAGAGCTCAAACGCAGGTCAGTCGCATCTGCACCCCACCTCCATGTGAGGCTCTGACCAGTGCCTTGACTTTCCCCCAGCCACTTCCCTCCTGAGACCCCAGAGGGAGCCCCAGAGGGGGCATAGCCGCTGGCCTGCCCTAGTTTCATCATCATGTTCTTTTTCAGGGCCATATCAACCTGAATTATCTCTCAAGGTTTCTCACCCTGTGACCCTTAAAGTTATGGGGATTTCAGAAATCTTGCCAGGTTGTGACAGTCTCTGGCCCTTCTTGGTAGAAAACTGTTCTCCCAAAAGCCTAAATATTTACTTTGCCCCAGTTATTCCTCAGTGAGTTTTCTGGATATTAATATAGATGTAACCAAATGTAAATCATCACATTTAACTCACACACACGTACAACAGCCACCTACAGCTGCTATTATTATCCTGTTTTAATAAGACTAAAGTTTAAAACTGAAGTTCAGAAGGTTAAGATAATTAACTGATTTCAAACTCTTATTCACTATCGTGGCCCCCCTTTTTCCTTATGATGTACAAGAGCATAGGAAAATAATTATGAATAAACGCATTCAAGAAGTCAGAGGTGGGTCCTGCCTAATGCTAAGGCTGTTCCAGACACAAGTCAGAGGTGATTCCACTTTTTCCCCACAGGCTTAGGTTTTTGTTTTTCCATAACCTACCTCAAATTATTTGCCTTTTCCTTTTTTCATCTGTTCACAGGCATTTTTGTGATCAGCATAATTACCAACAAGGAAATCTGCCCCCTTTCAATTATTATATGCTGCTGCATATAAAATGCCGTATCAACTACTGCCATAGTGGGATTCTAGGAGCTTGTTAGTGGGCCTAGATTAAAGCAGTCCTGAGTCCTGATTTTTGATTCTTTGAGTTAATTTTTGGTTCAACTGCTCAAAATGATGGCCAGCAGCACTACTGTGCACTTAATGACTCTCATAGCTGCAAAATATTATTGCTAGCAATTTCATATGGTCATATTAATATTTTAGTAAATATCTAAGATGTCATTATTGATATGCTCTAAAGATAAAATATACCAAAATAAAACTGTAAACGTAAAATAAATTCTCATTTATATTTGTAACAAAATGGTTCTCAGACCTTCAGACCTAATATTTTCTCTTAAGAAAATAAGAATATTTTGAAATCCTCCTTTTCCTGATTGAAATGGCATGTATTGCTAATATAAAATATAGACGTATATGAAAACAAATACAGTACATTAACTGTGAGAGATGAGATGAATAAAAAATCACCATCTCAGTTCTGGCTCCCTGTAAGCAGAGTTTGGGTGTAGAGACTTAGGCTCATGCAGCTTATCAAGGGAGCACTTTCAGGGAAAAGAAAGGGAGGGATGTGGGGCAGGGCAGAGACAGGAGCTAAATAAAGATAGCTCTTTTCTCAGAGGGACCCCAGGTTCAACACCATACCACAAGAAGCTCCAGAACTGTGCTGCAAAATACAATAGCACAAGACCTATGTGCCTGTTGCACACTTAAATGTGGCTACAGTAATTTGTTTGTTGTTGTTAGGTGCCATGGAGACGGTATCTGACTCATAGTGACCCTACATACAACAGGTAAAACACTATTGTCAGTGCTTCTCTGCTGTTCATAGGGTTTTCAATGATGGATTGATTTTTGGGAGTGGGATGCCGGGTCCTTCTCCCAAGCCTACAGTACCTGGTGTTCCCAGGTGGTCTCCCATCCAAGTACTAACCAGGCCCAACCCTGCTTAGCTTCCAAGATCTGACGGGATCGGATGCCACAGGGCTACAGCTGCAGGCTTCAACAATGTTAGAAGGTTACAAAATCAGACGCAGATTAGAACTGCCTGCAGATTGGATTTGCACTTGTAACCAGAGTTCCTCTGGCTCTCTTATGTGAATCCAATCTGCATATAATTCTAATGCACATCTGTATTTTTATTCCTCTAAATATGCTGTATCTGCATTATCTACCACAGTAGCTGCCATATGTGACACTTGAGACTATGAAAAGTAGCTACTAAATTTTAATTTTACCTAGTTTAAACACAGATTTAAGTAGAGACATGTGGCCAGTGGCTACCATAAGAGACAGACAGACCATAATGCTGCAGAAGTAGTCACACTTTAAGGCAAGAAGGGTCTGGGTTTTTTAACCTCAATGGCAGCCAGTTATTGCCTGAAGACTCTAGTAAGCTGACGAGCTCCCATTTCAGCCAGACTGTTTGCTAAGGGACATCTATGAGTGGTTAGCAGTCAACTTGCCTAGCAGTGTGGACATGGGGGTATAGGCCAGGTAAAGGGAAAATGGACAGTGTACATCACTGGAGGAAAAAATTTACAGTTAAATAATGCACTCTTAAACATATGAATCATGTGCAACACTTGAAATAGAATTTTCAGATGTTTGCATCTTCTCATAGAATTATTATATAGGATGATACAGGTTGAAAAAATATTTTCTTTAAATGAAACAGTGATTATATATTTTTAAAAATGCAGTATACATTAAAATTGTGGAAAATATGTTTATGAATAGAGTTAGGTTTCAGGACTGGAAAATGATTAACAAAACTTTTACTTTGAGAAGATATACAGGGATATTTGCAATTTGTGGAGAGCATTAGAATTGCCTTCATTTTGGAATTCTGTCTGCACGTTGATGGTTAACTCACCTAACTCACGCACTAATGCCATCAATGCCCATTGTTGTTCCTTAGGAGAGATTTCTCCAGCTGGTGATTCCAACAACTCCTCCTGGCTCTGAAATTTTCAGAAAGTCCCCAGGATCCAGAAAGCTCCACTGAGAATTATTAATATAGGCAAATTAATCTTGAGTAACTGAATTAATAACATGCTGTGTTTTGCCATGAAATATTCCACAATTTCCAGTTAAATTCCAAGACACTGTAGAAGGCCTCTGGTTGGCATGTGTGCAGGTGTGTGCACACATACACACACACTTATAGACACACAGGAACACAGAAAAAATAATTTCAAGGAAAAGTATAGAATTAACGTAATGACATGAAAGTTGTCAAAATACTACACGTCACTGATAAGTCGACGCAGGTGATTTTATCAATCTAAAGTGGAATACAAAATTCTTAAGCTTTCACGCACATATTTGTAATGGACCTATGGAATTCATCATGCTAAAAATTCCAGAGTGCATTAAAGCAGAGTGTCAGTTAGAACATTAAGACCAGCTAGTGTTGTGGTCAGAAGCACAGAAATTAAAATAATTAACAGAAAGAAAAAAAAGAGCTCAAAATAAATTTAAAGAAAGAATTTTTTCCCTTACTATACCATACTTTGGGTTGTGACCCAAATTGCAGTAATTGGCCTCCCTGTAACTCAGGAATATAGTCATTTGGACTCCCCCTTCATTTAAGACTTATAATAAAACTACAAGTATTTTTCATATTGGGCATTCATTCTACATTAAAAGTGCCCACAGAAATAATTCAGCTTCCTCTTTTGATGAATCCAGGTTATCATATATGTTCTAAGGAATATAATTTGAATGACTCTAGTAGTCCTTACCATTGGTTTGTCCTAAAAGAAAACAGCAAATAGGACAAGCATAAAAGGAAGACAGGATTGCCATCTCATTCGGCAGATGGTTGAAGAAAAATGTATTAGAACATGTCCATCACGCCTACCTGCCTTCAAAAGCTGCTACTCCTTATCCTATAGTGTGAATATGCTGAAAAGACTTAGCTACTGCATAAATTAATTTTCCTTGTGAAGAAGCAATAAGTAATGAAAGGAGTGTCAGCAAGTAGAAGCATCCAAAGAAAATAATTGTTACTAATAATTATAATTGGTACTCAGAGAGAAAGATATCCACCATTGAAGTTGCCTATTTTCTTATACTGTGAACTTCAACATTTCTGGTATCTTTCTATAGTACATTTCCAGAATTTTATTCAATCTTCCACAACTATTTAACTTATTCTGACATTGTCTCCCCTTTCAGTTTTTTACTTCATATTCTTATCAAGTTGATCCTAGAAAAACTAAAGATGTTAAAGACGTTACCTCTTTAGTTACTCCAGGGGAAAAATAAAATGTAAAATATGCGCCATAACAAGTTTCGATCATCTGTTTGGTGGTCAAAGTCCCTAAGCATTTTCTCTTCCCAATATTTTCCTCTGTATTCACTCTTTATTATTGTTGGAAAGCTTTCCTCCCAATATGTCACTCAAGTCATGTGCTTAATGCAGTTCCAAAATTCTCATGAGGTGACATCAAGCACAGTAAAGAAATATTCTGGAACATCTACTTAGGTATGAATCTAATGTTAAATTACTGCACTATTTTGCTTCCAAATTACAGTGTTATTATATCACTATGCCCTTCCTTATCTTTTGAACACAGCAAGCTACAATAACCTGATATGTAATTTGTCTTCAAAAGTCTTTACTTCACTTTTGAACAGTGCTGTAAAGAATCAATAAAATTTACATATTCAACTGAAATATTCATGCTCAATGGCAGCATTGGGTGAGAAATTATTCAAGTGTCAAGAAGTTGAACTGAATGTCACAAGGAGACAGTTGAAAAGGAAGGGACATTCCAAGACAAACATGTACAAGTTAAAGGCATACTTTGTAGAGACAAGCTTAATTCGCCCCTTTCCTCCCTGATGAGTTCTGCAGTTCTGATCAAGTAATGTAGGCTAGTACCATGTTGCAATACAGTTAAGCTTAGGAAAGGGCTGTGAAATCTTGCCTTAGAAGAAAGTTTTAGCTTCTTCCTATATAAACCTTAATTGTATCACTTTGCCTTGAACTAGTCTGGAGACATCAACAGTGCAGTTCCAATACTGTTTCAAATGAGCTTCATAAAAATTTCCTAAATTTCATGAGCCAGGCTAGTCTGGTTTTTATTTATTTATTTGTTGTTTTCCCAGGACTTCAAAGAGACACTGTTATTGCAAAAGTGATCCTATGACCAGTTACATATTCCATGTCTATTCACTCTGTGTTTTCACTCATGCTCCTTTCCTTTCTCTGGTATAGTTTTGAGACTCCTAAATACCAATTAAAGCCCTAAAAATTGCTTGATGACCAGCTCAGTCCTCCTTTTTTTATTTTTGAGTTTAATACTAAATAAGGGAAATAATCTGATTGCAAGGAACAGAAACAGACAACATGGCTTTATTGCCTTGGTTTAGTTTTGATTTGTTTACCTCACGGATATTTAGTGTCAAAAAATAAAGAAGAGAATTCCCTGAGGGACTAAACCCAGGATTAAATATTGAAGCTACCTCTTCCTCTGGACTTTTCTTTGAAATGTCCTCTGCCTTTCTTTGAAAATCTCCCGGTCTCCTTGTTGTATAAGAAAGAATCTGGTGTTTGCCCTACTTCCTGGAAATTCATCTCCAAGTCCCTGGAATCTTTCAGGTGAGATGGGTCTTGGTTATTCCTGGCTGGTTGTGGGACATACCTGCATCTAGGTGAAGGAGGTGACCCAGGGTGAGGAGTGTCATGCCAGGAAGAACTGCCATGTGATCAGAGAGTCCAGGGTTTTCCCACTTGGTATCAACCCACTCTCCCACAGCTCTAGAGGGTAGGCTTGGCAGTTGAATTCAGTGACATGGCCCAGAATCCAATCATTTCTATATAATGAAGCCACAGTTACAACTCTGGATGTAGTTCAGAGGAGCTTCATAGTGAGCGCAGAGACAGGCAGAGAGGACGCCATGCCCTGATCCCATGGGGAAGGGGCAGAGATCTGCATTCGGAATGTTCCCAGACCTGCCCTACGTGGCTCCATTTCACTTGTCCTGATTTGTAACCACCATAAAAAAAGGTGCTGTTATATTTAGAGAGCTCTCCTGTATTCTGGGTGCCACGCAGTGAATTATCAAATCTGGTGAGATCATTCAGGTGGCCCTCCAAATTTGTAACTCGTCAGAAGTGGTGGAGCTCTGGAACAGAGGACTCATCTCTAAATCCCAGGGGTGGTGCTAACTCTTGATTCTAGGGATAACAAGAGTCCAAATCAGGCCCCAGTCCATCTCTGAATTAGCCATAGTTGCACAACTAATGGAATACATTGATTTAAGTTCATTCTACCTGTGGCTTCCCTAGTAGCACAAGATAGATAAAAGAGTAGGAGAAAGTGCAGAAATTTCCAGGCACCAACTGTGAAATGAGATTTACTGGAAGTTGGGCAGAAGAACAGAGGATTTATTCATTCGATGAATGAATAAATACACTGTATACACTTGGTGAATGGATGGATGAATTAGCCTTGGTTGTGCTAATGCTCTAGGCACAGGACTAAATAATCAGATGATGTCATCTGCTTTCAGGAAAGTCAGATTGGTGGCGAGGGGAGATAGATAATTTATTTTGAGAATAGGTTTCTGTTTTTCCAGGATCCCAGAAAGAAGGCAAATATAATCCATGTCTCATTTCTCATCAGATTTCCCACATTTTAAACTCATAGGTGACTATGGCGAAGAGGCTAAGAAGCGACACTGAAAGTGATGCCTAAAATACGTAGCACTGAAGTGTACACCAAATTCAAATTCCAGAAGGAGGCTGAATGGAATTCAAATGCTGTGTTTCTGGCTTTATCTTAAAAGATATTAAAGTGATAATTAATTGAAAGCATGTACTCTGCTTTCTCAGTTTTGTTTTTTCTTTTACTTTTTCCTGGCTGTTGCCATCTCCAACCATGAAGCTTATAGTCAAGTAACCTGACTTTAAACTGAATGACTCTCATTAACATGCCTTTTCTATTCAAGGAATTCTTTTCTAGAGAAACAAATATCACAAATAACTTTATTATTCATTTCAGACACTTCTCAGGAAACCATCCAATGAACATAAAATAGCTCACCTTTTCAACAGACAACATCAAAGAAGTGTTTATTCTAATATTTCAAGACAATTTACTCTCTCAAATTGAAACTTCCACCTTCCTATATACATCAATCCCCAACTATTGTATCATGGAACATAACCTGATGAAGCCCTGCCTTCAAAGTTCCATCATAACTAGACTTCCAAATCTTTTCTCTATCCTGACTTTGCTCTTCCTACCTAGAGATGCTACTTTGACTCTGTAAAGGTTGAGATCTCCCTTACCACCTTTGGTGTTGGTGGCGTCACTGTGAGCCCAGAATTCAGCAGCCAGGTGCAATTTTTACCACTGTGATTCTAGCATGGAGTATCTGTATACACTTGGTGAATGGATGGGTGAATCATTAGGTTTTTCTTCAGGTTCCAAATTGGCCACACTTCATAGTATTGTTTAAACTATAAAAATTCTGTAGCAAACTATTGAGAGTGATATTTATAAAGCTTTTAAGGATATATCATTTCCCCATAACTTCCCTTGTCTTCTTAAAGACTATTTCAAAGAATTCTGAAGAAGCATGCACGATCTAGAAAGAAATGTGCAAATCACTTGTAGACAAAGAATAGAATTAAAATTGACCAATTTCACTATTCACTGATACTTGATGAGAAGCATTGTATCTAGGACTACAAATGTAGCGTATTTATGAAGTGTTTTATGATGAAGTGTGGATAGTCAATCTTCAAAAATCCTCAAAAGCTTTTGTGCCATCATTTTGGTACCTCATCAGCTATAAGTGCAAAACCCCTTGTTGAAATTCATGCATGATAAAGAAGTATTAGAAACACAGCCTAGTATCCAAGGAATATTTATTTTAAGTGTTTTAGCCTATTTAGGTAACTGCAAGTAATGGCTTGTCTTACTGCCTCCTTAAGAGAACTGCCTCCCTAAAATGCAAGCTAATTTTTGTGGATGTGGTTTAAATATCAATTATCCATGGTTACATTAAGCAACTGCCAGGATTAGAACTGCAAATTTAGAGACCCAGCCCACAGTTGATCAGACAAGAGGAGAATAATAGCATTGACTATTCTGTTTTACAGGGAGAAGTAATGCAAATAGGTACTGCCTTAGGGTAGCAAATATTATAGATTTGGCCAGTCAGAGTCTGATATCCCAAGGAGCTCTCCTTATGGAGAGAAAGTGAATTCAGTGAACGGTGGGCAAATTAAGTGGCAGTCCCCAAATTCCAGCTTTGGTCTCTGCTTTTGAGAGAAAAGGATTGTTTTCTTCATACACAAAGAGGGAAAACCCACCTCTGCTTCGTAAGGCAAGGTATTTCCTACAGACAAGAAGAGTTCCATGGAAACTACGGACTAAGGTAGTCTGGTGATTTGGGGTTTGGCCCTACTGGGCAGTCAGACAGAATAGATTGTGAAATGCTTTTGCAGACCACAAAGCCCTATAAAAATGCTGGCCCATTAATCATGGGTGATTTTAATTACTTTGATATTGATTAGTAAAGCAACTATGCAAAATCTAAGCCAGGCACTGTGTTTTCCTGAGCTTGCTTTTTTTTTTTTAATTTTTTTTCTCCTTTCAGTTTCATGAATATCTGGCTTAACCAAAGTCTATTTTAAGACCCAAAAAAGAGCAAACATGAATAAAGTTGAAGGTTGTGGAGGTCTGTAATGAGAAGTTATTGAATTCTGGTTTATTTTGGAAAGCTTGGATTCCACAAAGGGTATTCTGCAAAGTATTATGCCTCTAGGGAATGATTCATTCAATTTATTTTAGTATATGCATGCATGATTATTTATACTTGGTATTATTCATATATACATATATGATGTACTTTTAGAAGTATATATGTACATTATGTGATTTTGAATCTATCCTCTCTTCTTTTGTGATAACATTGTCTTGCTACACGATTTTAATTCATGAAAATGACAGTAAAAATAAATTCCCTTGATTTACAGTAAAATATATCTGATAAAACCATATCAAATTCACATATGGGAGATGTCCTGGGAACACTAGGTGCTGTAGGCTTGGGAGATGGACCCAGCAGCCCACTCCCAAAAATAATCAGCCAATGAATACCCTAAAAATAGTGGAGAAGTACTAACAATACTGTTTCACTGACTCTACAGCACTAACTGACTCTACATTTTAAACTGACAACACCACCACCTAACAACAACAACAACATACTACAATTTAGATGTGCAAAGAATCCTAGGGTTTTTTTTGTTGTTGTTTTGTTTTGTTTTTTGTTTTGTTTTTGTGATACTAGGGGTTGAACCCAAGGCCTCGCGCTTGCATGCTTTACAATTGCTGTACCTCTGAGCTGCATCCTCAGCCCATTTTTTTACTTTTTGAGATAAGGTCTTGCCAGATTACACAGACTGTCTCTGGTCTCGAAATTGTGTTTCTCCTACCTCTGCCTCCCAAGTCCCTGGGACTACAGGTGTGCGCTACCATGCCCGGCTTGAATCATAGTTTTTTTGACCCTTTCTATAACTGATGTAATGGTTTCTGTAACTTCTCATCCGCTGGGTAGTGATGAAATTTAAATTTAAATTTCAAAATATCAAACTGTCCTGAAATCCTTTAAAATACTTTTCACTGATTTAGGATTTGGGGTAAATGCTAAGAATTGCAAATTTAATTTCCTTGCCCACAAGGTTTCTCAAGGTGATTACTGCATGTCTAGGGTGGAGCTCTTAGTGGACCTTCTACAGGGTCAGGGAGGCAGATGACAAGGAGGCCAAAGAGGACATGGGTTCTTCCACGTGTTTCCTAACTGCCTCCCCAAGGACAGTGTTCATGCAGCCTGCACTCATCATTTCTGGGGCCCTGACTTAATGTCTCCTGAGATGCTTCTAGTCCTAATTAGTGTTAAGCTGATGATGAATTCTCAACTTGTATCATTTTTGTTATAAAATCTCTATACACTGTAACTTGATCACCCATGGTCACAATAAAGCCTATCAATCTATTCCATATACCCCTATCTAAGGAGCATGATGCAATGTCTGGCTCCTCTGCATTCTCCAGGGAGCCATGGGGAACCAAGAGCTCAGCCTCAGGATCATCAATCCACCCTCTTCTCCCATGATCACTCATATACTAATCCAGCTTTTTCTCCCACGATCATGCACACCCTAGCCCAGCCTCTTCTCCCAAGACCAGACTGGTACCGAGACAAGTGTTCCTTCTCATCCAGGATGTAGCCTCTCACAGGTTCTAGTATGAGAAACCAGCTGCTTGTGATGATAGCAAGATAGGACTGGGAAATAAAAGCACTGATAAGGCTTGCCTGGCCCCCTTCTTTTTCCCACCTTTTCTATGAAGAATGGTGCATGTAAAACAACAAACTTAACTATATATGAAAATGCATCTGAGCAATATATAAATAACTGCTCTAACATCACTTAGTGAGTATGTGGCAAAAATTATTATTCCCATTTAAGAATGTCTACCTCTGGACTATATTTCCTTAACTGCTATGATCAAGTGCAAGAGGATGAAGAAAAGACACACATATGTATACCCTCATGAAACAACAACAACAACAACAAAACAATAAAATAAAACCAAGAAATTGTAAAACTGGAAAGCTTGAATAGTGCATTATTCATGCTATACATAACAATTTTCTGTTGGAATTTATAATGCATGCATTGGACTAATAACAGCAGGGAAGATCTATTACCAAATGCAGAAAATTAATGCTTTTCTGCGAATTCCTAAGTAAAACATGGCCATGTGTAGACATGAATAAGTCCCTAGATCTTGAGTGAAAATATTGATATAATTCAGTTTGTACTTAAAGAATCTAGTGTGGTTTTGTTTCTCACAATAAAGTTTAACAAGATAAACAGAACTGGAAGTGGTTCCAGGGAAAGCTCTTTAAGATGGATAATGTGGATTGACTATGTGAACTGGTTTTAGAGGAGCGATAACCTCTTCACCGGGGAGCTATGGACTGCAGTGGCCCATGAAGTGTGCTTATGCATAGCATCCAGCTTCTTACAGTTGAGTGGGGTCTAGAGGTCAAGTGGCTGCTGCAAATGAAGACTGTGATGGCCTTCAAGAAGTCCATGAAAACCATGAGGTGAGGGGGTGTTTCTGATGTAAGTGGACAGCATAAAAAAGGAAGATTGTAACTCTGAGCTTTAAATACTTGACTGCACCTCCTTATTTCTTCCTTTACTCTGTTTCCCAAGCTCACCTGCATGAATAGGTTTAGTCTTCTTCGAGTTCTCTGAAAGAACCTTTTATCTCTAACAGCCACTGACTGAGATAACAATAAATCAGACACAGAAACCAATTCAATGAGTTACAGGATTACAGAGTAATCTGAATTCCTGACCTGGCTACATCTCTCACGTGAAAGTCAGGGTACTGACTGAGAAAGAGTCTCTTAGAATTTTAATGGGGATCTTTGGGTGAGTTGCAATAAATATGTCTCATAAACCCCCAAATCCCATTGATGTGTTCTTGCCTAAGGAGCTGATATACAAAATGAAGATAATAATTGTATTAACTTCATGTGATTATTATGAGATTATAAAAAAAAAAATATATATATATACATATATATATATGTGTGTATATATATATATACATTGAGAGTGTTAAGAAATCAAAGGGACTCTGGCAGCCAGAAGCTGTTCAAATGAAAATTGGATTCTGCAGCACCTGAATTATTTAAATTTAATATATTAGAAGTTCCTTATGTAATGGACTAAATCCAACAATTAAAAAGATAGGAATGTTGAAGCATACTGTTCACGTGTTTCCTATTCTCCCACATGCATCTATGTCACCCTGGAGGGCCACCAAAAAATAATATTTTAAACTTCCCAGAGGGATTTGTGCCCTTTACCAGGTTGTGCTTGTATTTTACACTGAGGGAAGAAAACAACTGACTTTTCAAGGATTACTACGCAGTGGCTTCTGGCTAACAAAAACACTTGGGGTCTCCTGTGTTTCTGAGATTTACCAATCAGAATAAGAGTGCTTAAGAACCAAGAGATAAAAAGAATTTGCTGGCTTGAGTTCAGCATTTACAGTGGGCCTATAAAGCAATGCTCTATTTATTCCTACCATTCTTGCCGGTGTAATTGGCACAGACATACTTGGCAACTAACAGAATTCCTACGTCAGCTCCCTCACTTACACAATGAGGACTGTTTTGCTTGTAGGGCCTAAGCAAAAGAATCAAATTCAATATTCTATCACCGATGAACCTCAACTATTAGTACCACAAGAAGTCTTAATAGATGTCAAGGTGGTGGTTTCTTTCATATCTCATTTTAAGTAGACGATAGATTGATTATGAGAAGAAGAGATGGATGGGTCACAGAGAGTAAGAAATGATTATTTTAAGTTTGATCAGGTGGCTAAATGCAGAAGGGGTTGTTGGCTGCTGTTCATTTTGTAATCCCATTATACCAGCTAATCTACCTTCTGCTGGAAAGTGTTAAGTAGTTTTCAGTGTGCAAATTAATTTTTATTCCTCTGTCTTAATAAGCAGGCACAACTTACTTTTAGTTGAGCAGCAAACTTTAGGTAGTCTACCTCTGGTTTGCTGCATAAACTGGCTTTAAAAATCTTGATCTGCTAGGTGAGGAGGCTCACACCTGTAATCCCAGAGACTCAGCAGGTGAAGGCAGAAAGATCACAAATTCAAGGCCAGGAGAAGCCTACATAAGTTAGTGAGAACTTGATTCAAGATAAAAAATGAAAAAGGGGGCTCAGTGGCAGAGCACTTGGAAAGTATGCACAGGGCCCTGGATTCAGCCCCCTAGCACTCCAAGAAAGGAAAGGAAAGGAAAGGAAAAGAAAGGGAAGGAAAGGAAAGGAAGGGGGAAGGGGGAAGGGGGAAGCGAAGGGAAGGGAAGGGAAGGGGGAAGAGGGATGGGGGAAGGGGGAAGGGGGAAGGACGAAGGGGAAGGAGAAAGGGAAAGGGAAAGGGAAAGGGAAGAGAAGGAAGGAAGAAAATAAGGAGGGAAGGAAATAAAGAAGGAAGAAAGGGAAAAAGGGAGGAGGAAGGAAGGAAGGTAGAAACCAAGGAAGGAGAGAGAAAAGAATTTTGACCCAGCTCACTATCCTATGGGATAACATCATTTCAACTGAGCTCAGTGAGCAAAAAATATTCTAAGTGCCTATATGTGTACACATATATGCTAGAGAATAGGAGATAAGCCTCACAAAAACTCAGAGTACTACTTTATTGGTGGCCAGTGATCTGGAAATGTTGAGATAACACTTCAAAACGGAAGGTACAATTGATTTCCTTTGACACAACTCTCTCTGCCTCCCCTGGCTTCCTCATCAGGGTGTAGGGACGTGGGCACTGGAGAGAATTATGTGGACTTGGAACAAAGGGCAATGACACCACCTTGCTCAGCTCTTCTCATTCTTCCAATACTTCTGCCATCACCTAAGTCTTCTACCAAATTTTTTTGTGCTTAAAAAAAGTAGCTTCGATTACTGTGCTTTCCCAGCATAGTAGACCATATGACTGTCTGACTCAAAATGGCCTATGACAGTCCATTTTAGCTCACTGATGCCTAGAATGTCAATGTTTATGCAATCCATTTCTCTTTTAACAATTTCTAACTTGCCTAGATTCATACTACGTACATTCCATGTTCCAATTATTAATGGATGTTTACAGTTGTTTCTCCTCATTTTGAGTCGTGTCACATCATCACTTTGAGCACCCTGGGGTTTTACTCCATTTCCCTCATCACGGTATACTCTACTTGGAGGAGGCAACTCTTCCCCAGTAGTCTTTTGAGTGCCTTCCAACCTGGGGGCCTCATTTTCAGGCACTATATCTGACAGTGTTTCTTTGCTATCCATAGAGTTTTCAGACAGTCATATGGTCTACTATGCTGGGAATGATAAACTCAAGAGAAATGGGGTTGCATTCATCATCAAAAAAGACATTTCAAGAGCTGTCATGAAATACAATGTTGTCAGTGATAGAATAATATCCATACGCCTACAAGGAAGGCCAGTTAATATGACTATTATTCAAATTTATGCACCCACCACCAAGGCCACAAATGAAGAAAGGGAAGACT
>VMDO01035891.1:0-15651 GCA_007922755.1 Pedetes capensis
TCATCATCATCATCATCATCATCATCATCATCATCATCATGTTTTAGAGGTGCTGGACATTAAACCTATGGCCTTGCCCACATTAGACAAGTGCTCTACCACTGAGCTATGCCTTCATCCTCCTTCATCACATCATTATATCAGGATTATATCAGGAATTCTGCATCTCTCTTTTGTTGCATATTCAGAGATGGAACCCAGGCTATTCCACCACTTAGCTGCATCCCCAACACCACAGTATAAATGTATTTTATTCTGAGACAGGATCCCAATAAATTATGCAGTCTGCCTCTGGCTTCAAACTCACAATCCTCCTGCCTCAGCTTCAAGAGTCTCTGAGATTACAGGAGTGCCACCATGGTGCCTGTCCCTGTTTCTCATATTTTAAAAAAGATCAAACAACTGAAGAGGTTCTAAATGTAAGTGTTCTAAAAGTGAAAAACTTTGCAAAATTTTAATTGATTATAATTTTAACTAAACCAAAATGCATTATGAGGTATTTTCCCTTGTATTATACTAAAGAAAATTTGAAGATTACATAAAGAACTGACTAGGAGTTGGACCAGAATAAGATACATAAATCTATTCCTTTTTTTTCAAAACCTATCTCTACTCAACAAAACATCTAGTGTTATACTATGGATGTGTAATTCTCAGTCTACTAGTCTTACATTAAGTATTCAAGGACTGCTTTTAGATTTCCTGGCACAGTAGGCCTGGGCACTCAATCATTTATTTAGTGTCCAGTGCAGTATGACTGATTTCCCAGTCAAAGCAAAAGAAGCCCTTGCAGTGTAGCCCTCATGCTTCATGCATAGATTTGAGAGATGATCAAGAGTAATTTCAGCTGGGCACCATGGCACAAGCCTATGATCCCAGTTACTTGGGAGACTGAGGCAGAAAGATCACAGGTTCCAGGCCAGAGACCTGGAACGATTTAGCAAGCCTCTGTCTCAAAATAAAAAACTAAAAAAAAAAGTCTAGGGGTGCAGCTCAGTGGGGGAACACTTGCCTAGCATGTGCAAATACTTGGGTTCAACCCCCAGTATCCTTCAACCCCTTCAAAAGGAGTAATTTCTATTTGCCCTGTAAGCAAGAAACTCCATTCAATACCCAAGAAATGTGAATTTTCTCATGTCAGAGTACAAATGATCTGATCCTATTTATATTGTTTTGAGCACAACTTAAGACATAATTTCTTTTGCGTAAGATCTAAAATTCCATGGACTTTTTAATATTTGATGAGAGAGTTTCTGAATTTTTCCATATATTTATAAAACAGATTTCTTTGTTCATGGTAGACTACTCTTAGTAGTTCTTTGTATTTTAAAAAGTACAATAGAGATGTAAAGATAGTGAATTTCAAAATTAAAATGTTATTTCAATAAAATTAGCGTATTTGTCACAGAATATAAAGAAGTTAAAATCTAATCGCTGAAGCAAGGCTAAATTCAAAAATTTGACCAAATGGTCCATGGTTTAAACAGAACAGAAATTTCTTCTTTGCCATATATTTATGTAAATTTTGTTTTTAGACTTTTCATGATTAAGGCAAAAATCTAGTTCAGGTCATTTAATCAAAACTTTTCATGTTTCATCAGCAACTGATCAAATTTATGCAAAAAAAGGCAAGCCAGAGAAGTCATATTTAATAGCATTGAATTAGGAGTATTAGTAGATAATTAAAAATGTAAACTAAATATGTATAATAGATCAAAAAATGGCATATTTCTCTGCCCACCAATAATTATATATGAAAATATTATGCTGGTATGGTTTTTCTAAAATGCCTTAACATTTTAGGAGTACATAAAATTTTGCTGACATGATTAAAGGACAAATTTGCTAATTTTTGTGCTAATTATATACCTAATGTCTTTTTATTTTCTCTCTGTCTTACTCATACATTTCACCATAAAATATGGTTGATAAGTAAATAACATGGTGTACTTTATCCTAAACGCAGTCAAGCTAAAATAAGTTCCTATACCTTAGTAAGTCAATGAAATTATTATTCATCACATGAAAAAATCCTATAATCAGAGGAAATGTACTTTGATTTTTATTAAATCAGAAGTTAAATAATGGGATAAGTGAAATAACTGTGATAGAATTTTAAATCTGTGCTAATGGTGGCATTCTCTTCTTTATTTTTATCTATGAGATCGCTCATGAAAATGGCTTTTGGAAGACTTTAAGCAATAATAGCTTCCAAAGCATTTCATTAGAAAAAATCCATTTGTCATATACAGAAACATTATGTAATAGGTAATGCATTGCTTAATATACTATCAAACGCTAAAAAAGAGCATTTTTCTCTAGGTCAGGGACAACTCTAGCACCTTATCTATACTGACTCTTTTAAGCCTCTCAAACTGTAATGCAATAGGTTTTTTTTACCCATATTTTAAAGGTGTCAAAATGGAAGTGCAGAAGGGTTACATAACTAACTGAAGGGTATAGGATTCAAACTGAGGCAATTTACTTCCAATTTTACTCTCCATTACAGTGTGTTCTTGTGCAGTATTCATATACATTTATGTACATTTTACTAATCCTTCATATGTTAAGATGAATTCATAGAACAAAATTTCTTCCTGATTTTCTTGGGACTAATATCAGTATAGCCCATTTCACAGTTGAAGCTCCTGGGGACAGGAAACAGAGAAGGAGGATGGGGAAAATATTAATTAATTTTTGATTCCATGGAATTAAATGATAAATGTGTACATCAAATTCTCTATTCTGTGAGGTGGAAGGGCAAGACAAAGATGGAAGTAATTAAAGATTTTTCACTGGCAGGTAAATTGGCTTCTCCTATTTTATATCAAATAATTGTCTTGAATATATAAAAATGTAGAACTAAAATTCATAGTGAAAGACCATGGGGAAGAAAAAAATCTATAATAAAAATTGTGATATGTGATTCATGATCTTTTATTCAAATGCACATTGAATAGTGTCTTTTTCAATAAAGAAATATGCCTTTATGGTTGACACATAAGGCAGTTCCCTGGTTTCAAAATCAATCACACTTTTTTTTCTTAGAATCTGATAAAGACAAAAATGTATAATTATAATTTCAAGAAATCCTCAATGGATTTTTGCAATGAATTAATCATGATCTTCTTTGAAGCAGAATACAGGAGTAAATGAATATCATGATAAATGACAAGAAATATTCCAAATCTTTTATTTTTACTATTTTCACAATAAAAAGCAATAAATCTTCTAGTTTAATATATATATTTCAGGATGTCAATACTTAATTATACATTCCCCATAAGAAAAGCTGTAAAATTGATGTATATAAACATCTTTTAAGAGAAATCAATGAATCTAATGTCAAAAAGAACGAAATTCCAATATATGAGACTTTTCATCTTTCCAGTAGACCTGGCCTTAAGGATGTCTAGTTAAACAACACAAAAAAATTTGATTAGTAAAAGATATTTTCAATGCCATATAATCATCCATTAAATAAAATTAAAATATTCAAATGAAGTGAGATTGGAGATATTATTTATTTTATTGAACTCTCCTCTCTGTGTGGTTCAAACTTTTGATAATGTTTCTAAGGAATATGTACTGGTAATTTCACCAAAGTAGTTTCTGCTTGCTGTATTTTATTTTCTCTTCCTTTTAAAGCTAATTTCAGATTTATATCTTCCTTCTCTCCCTCATTTTCTTCCTTCCATTAGTCTTTCTTTTCTCTCTCTCTCTCATTCTTTCTCTCCCTCTCTTTTTCTTGCTCGTTCTCTGTCTGTCATATCTTTCTGTCTAGCTACCTATTTATCTATCTTTCTATCATCCATGATGGTTATTTCCTTTTATTTATTTTTATTTTAAGGTAATGGGGCAAGGTGGACCCAGAGCTTTACCCATACTGTGCAAGTACTCTACCTAACCCCTTTTTTATTTTTTATTTTTTTATCTTCACACAGGGTCTCCCTACATTTCACAGGCTGCTTCTGGCCTCGAACTTGTGATCCCCCTGCCTCTGACTCCTGGGATTACAGGACTGTGCCACTACACCTATCTTCACGATTGTTATGTCATGTGTTAACTCAAATGGTCAATGAATTGCTCAGATATTTGGTTAAACATTTTTCTGGGAGTGTCTGTGAGAATGTTTCTGAAAAGTTCAACATTTAAAGCAGTGGTCTAAGTGAAGTATTCCCTAATGTGTAGTCTCCATTCAATCATGGGAAAGCCTGAATAGAACAAAAGGCTGACTGCCCAAGAATAGAAAGAATTCCTCCTGCCTGACTGCCTTCATCCCAGTCATAGATTTTTTGTCCTGCTTTGAGACTCAAACTGAAACATCAGCTCTTCCTGAGTCTTGAGGCTAATAACTTTCAGATTGGAACTACATCCTGGGTTCTCCTGATGCCAAGGCTTTCAGACTCAGTGTAAAAACGCTATTAGCTCTTTTGGGTTTTCAGCGTGCTGAAAGATTTTAGAATTTAGCTTCTGACTAGGATGGGCTGCTGCAACAAAAGTACCATAAGCTGATTGTGTTGTTGTTGTTTTTAGGTGCCCTGGAGTTGGTATCTGACTCATAGTGACCCTATGTACAACAGGCGAAACACAACTGTCAGTGCTTCTCTGTTATTCATAGGGTTGTCAATGGCAGATTGATTTTTGGGAATGGATTGTCAGGTCCTTCTCCCAAGCCTACAGCACTTGATGTTCCCAGGCAGTCTCCCATCCAAGTAGTAACCAGGCCCGACCCTGCTTAGCTTCCAAGATCTGATGGGATCTGATGCCACAGGGCTATGGCTGCAGGCAAACTGAGTGTAAGGAACATTTATTTCTCAAAGTTTTGAAGATTGGGAAGTCCAAACTCAAGGTTCTGGAAATTTTTCTGTCAAATTAGGACTTGTTTCTCATTGAGAGTGACTTCTTACATTTCCTCACATAGTGCAAAGGCTAGGCATCTCTTTTATATGAGAACTAAGCTCAATCCTGAGGGTTCCTCCATGACCTAATCAACTATCTCTTCCTACTAATACTATAGCATTGAAAATAATAAACATAAGCCATAGCAGCCTCCATAATCATGTGAGCCAAATGCTTATAACAAATTCTTTTTCTATACATATGCATATCCTGTTGTTTCTGTTTCTTTAGAGAACTCTGAAATTGCAAATTTTTGTACTGAAAGTAGTTCTAAAAGAAAATATTTTTGAGGATATGTTTTTTGAATTGGTTCTGGGGTTTCTGGAATTGACTCTGATCTGATTAGATTCCAAGATGCCAATGACCCTATTGCAGATATCAGAGAGAGCACTGATAGTGCATGGCATGACCTGGTCATAAGAATATGCAAAACATTACTGTCAAATATTCCTAATTACCCACATATAAGAAATAAGGATTTAGCGGAGAGCCATGGCACAAGCCTACATCCCAGCAAAATGGGAGGCTGAAACAGAAAGATCACAAGTTCAAGATCAGAGACAGCATGCGCAATCTTGTGAGATCCTGTATCAAATCCCTGTCACAGCACCCAGCTTCATACTTTTGAATGTTTTTGTCAAACTAAAATCTGTATACATACATAGATTTATGGGTTATTTCTAATATCGCTGGCCAAAGTGAGAGAAGAAAGGCCTTTAAATATCCAGCTAAAGTGCTGCATAAATGGCCTGAAATGTTCCATGAACTCCCTGAAGGAGCACCTTATCTCCTGTAGCAGAAGAGCTGCAGATTGTTTAAAATTAAACTCAGAACCTCAACCTGTGACTGGCTGAATTATAATGCAAGTGGAATGTGAAGTCTTGCAGAACATTTACCATTAAGTGAGGACATTGGGAAGAAAGGGGATCCTGAAGGTGGGATGGAGATACATGGAAAGGCTTTGATGGAGTTGGCGATAGGGAGCCTTTTTGATTCTGAGGAGGTTTTTGCCTCTTCACCTCCAGTGAAATCTTTCTATCCCCTTCTGAAGGGATTTACATGCATTGCCTGTGCAAATTCTAAATGACCTCCTTGAATGCAGGTGCCATGCAAGACAATGATGAATCTTCTTGGAACACAGTCTCATCACTCCCTTTTTTCCTATGTTATAACTAGCTCCAAGTATTACTTGACTTCCAAAAGTGAAGTGCAAAGTTTATCTTGTGAAGAGGTTTGCCACATTCTGAAAGAACAACATATGCTTTCTAGTTTATACAGATATCTGGGGAACATGTTTGGAAGTGGTTAATAAAAGTGTGGGGTCATGGTCAAATTTATTAATATCCATTCATCCAGCAGGGATTCTTCATTTAATATTGCATCTCTAGGAGTTAGTAAGCACTCAAACAATGTTGTTGTTGTTAGTTGCCATCGAGTCAGTATCTGACTCATAGCGACCCTCACAGGGTTTTCAATGGCTGACTGTTTCAGGATTGCCTTGGGAGTGGATTGCCAGGCCCTTCTCCCATTTTTGCGGTGCTGGGAATTAAACTCAGGGCCTCAGAGACTGCAGCGCAGCACTCTACCAACTGAGCTAAATCCCAGCCCACTCAAACAATATGTTTGATTAATTCACTGAAATATGTATCAAAAGGTAGACTACAGTGAATGATCTGGAAATGCTGGCTCTGTCTTGACTTAATGCACAGGAGGAATTCACATACTTAAGGAGACTGCAATGTCAGAGTAGACTTGTTTTTTAAGGCTTATACAAACACCAAAGGAAAGCCTAAATTACATATCTTCCTGTCTGACTATGATAAATAAATGCATCAGGGGCACTCCTGCATGCTTGAAGTGTTCTGTGATTCCTTTTCTTAGTCAGCCAGGTCTTAGAGTAAGAATTGTGCCTTCTAAATTAGCAAATGTGAATGCAGTGATAGTACATGGTTTTGAGGGTGATGGTGGCAAACCAGCAGTCCTCAGTCATCAGGGACAAGATAATCATAGATCTTGTGACAGCCAGCAGAGTGGTAGCAAATCTGGATAGTCTGACTCCTTCAGACCTGTGGTATTGGTTAGTTATCATTGGTGTAACCACAGGTATAACCTACCTATAATAGGTAGGGAGACTGCTACATTGTTAAAAGATCCACGTAGGTAGAAAATTCTAGGTCAAATGAATAGAATGTTAACTTAAATCATAAAAACAAAGAATTGTAACTCTTGAATCAATTCCCAGGTATGAAGCTGTTTATAGGCCCAGAAGCCCTTGAATGAAGGGGAGGATACAATGCCTAACTGGAACAAACATTAAACAGCTGGCAGAATCCTCATATTGGTCATTTGATCTTTGGAATAGGTGGTTTATAGTGGACATCTCCAAAAATGTGGCAACCTCTAGAACTTCCTCTACTTAGAAAAACTGCAGAGCAAAAGAAAAACCACATTTCTGAAGGGATTGCCGAGATTAGGGCCATCTTTATGGAGTGGAAAGACACAGGGATGGTGATGCCCACCACATTTCAATTCATTTGTCCTTTTTGGTCTGTGAAGAAGATAGATGGATCTTGCAGAATGACAGTTTGTTTTAGATTAATCAGGAAATTTCTCTTTTTGGGCTTGTGTTCATTCACTTAAGATAACTTTCTCCAATTCCATAAAGAGAAATACCACATGTTCTCACTCATACGTGGGAGCTGAATCATATTTAAAAGAAGGAAAAAAATCCTATATAAAAATTGGAGCATAATAAAAAGCTAATGTAAACTAAGCAGAGAAGGGACAATTCAAGGAACAAAAAGGAGGAGGGAAGGATCTAGCAAAAGGAAGCTATGATGGGAGAAGACAGGAGAGGGAGGAGTGACAAGGAGAGAGGAATGAGAGGTTGACCTCAAAATAAATAACGAACTTAAATAGTTCAGGAAATAATTATGATAATACCAATAATACCAAAGGATGGTAATGATGTGAATGGGCTAGATTATTCATGCAATACTGCTGACAATGTAAAAAGTTAGATCACCACAGAAAAAAAGTGTGGACTTAAATCATAATTGGGATGCAAGAGTATACAGAAAAGTATACCCACAAAAAGACATGCAAGTAGAAGAGAGGTCATTGGTGGTCAGCGTGGAAGAGGGGGGAGGAGGGTCACAAGAGGGTAAAGAGTAACTTATCTGCAATGTACAATAAAATGCATATACAGAAATGTCACAATGAAATGCATGTCAGAATGAAACACATTAAGTTGGACATGAAAAATTTCCAATAAACAAAAAGATTAAGCAGGAAATGACTTCAATTGGACAATCTCTTCCAGATTCAGCTTCAATGTTTGAGAAAATAAATGCGTCCATTGGTACCAAATATTTAGCCATTGACCTGGCAATAGGAACTACTCAAGCAGTTTTCTTTCAGCTATCAAGGCCAGCAATATACCTTTGCATGTTCAAGATACATCAACACTTTGACCCTATCATATAATTTAGTTCACAGAGATCTTTACCACTTTTTCCTTCCTTGAGATCCCACACTGGTCCATTATATTTATTATATTATGCTTAGTGAACCTGGTAAGGAAGAAGTATCTAATACTCTAGGAGGAGTATCCTAGGTTGTATCCAAGGGTGGGGAACAAATCCAACTAAAACTCAGGGAATTTTTATCACAGTGAAATTTCTAGAGATCCAATGGTTTGAGGCATGTTGAAGTATCACTTTTAAGGTGAAGGATAAATTGTTTCATCTGGCTCTTTTTATAACTGAAACACACACACAACACCTAGGAGACACCTTGGATTTTGAAAGCAACATAATCTTCAGCTAAGAGTGTTACTCTAGCCTATTTACCTAAAAAGTTACTAGTTTTGAGTGGTCACCAGGATGAGAGAAGTCTCTGAAGCAGGTGTAGGCTACCATACAAGAAGCTCTGTCACTTAAGTCATATGATCTCATGGATACAGTGATGTTTGAAATGTTAGTAGATAGGAAAGCAGTTTGCAGTCTGTGGTAGGTACCTATAGTTGAACCAGATTTCTCACATCCTCTGCAGATATTTGGCCTCCATTTGAAAAATGTAGCTCATAACCTGACACTGAGCCTCAATAAAGATGGAATGATTAATCACAGGCCACTAAGTTACCAAGTAACCAGAGGTACCTTATGCACCTCATCATCATGCCCTGTTGTCCATCATTAATCCAAAGTAGTTTATACTTGATCAGTTCTGAGCAGGCTCTGAAGATACAGGTAAGTAATACGAAGGAGTGGCCCAAATGTCGATGTTCCTCAGTCTTGCTGCACTACCTTCTCTCTCCCACCCTGCCCTGCATCTACGGCCACCTGAGATGTTCTCTGTAATTATTTGACAGAGGAGGCAGTTTGAGGTCTGGTTTGTAGATGTTTCTGCACAACATGCAGACATTGGCTGAAACTGGCATTAGTAGAATGATTGCCCCTTTCTGAAACATCCCTGAAAGACCCTTGTGAATGGAAGTCCTCTTAGTGTTTGGAACTTCAATAATGACATCTGGTTATTCACTTTGCTTGGAAAGGAAGTGGCCAATAGCAAGATGCACACTTGTGCACTGAGTCATGGGCCATGATTAACTGTTTGGCTTAATGGTCAAAGGCTTGAGATGAATATGATTGGAAATGTGGGAGAAAAGCATGTGGATAGACCTCTCAAAATGGACAAAAAGTGATGGCATTTTTGTCTCATGTGAATGATGACCATAGGGTAATTTTATCAGTGGAAGATTTTAATAATCAAGTGGTAGGATGTTTCATACTAAAGAAAATAGTTTCTTTCTCCAGCCACTCCTATCTTTGCCCAGTGGGCTCATACACTAACTGGTCATGTTGGCAGAAAAAGAAGTTGTGTATGGCTTCAGTCACATGAACTTCCTCTCACCAAGGTTATCCTGGCTATGGAAGTGATTACATTGAACAATTGCCATTATGGAAGGGAAAGGGAATTTTGTTCTTACTGGAATAGACACTTCAGACATGGATATTTGCCATTCCTGCATGCAACACTTCTGTCAAAACTACCATCCATAGGTACAAAGAATGCTTTTTCCACTGTCCCACACAGCATTACTTTTGATCGAGAAACTCCCAGCAAATAAAGTATGAAATGAACATCTGAGATTTTACCTTCTCTCCTGGGGATGAAGTTAATGCATTTTGAGTTGTATGCATGACAGTTGTACCATGTTAGGTGGTATGATAGTTGGTCTTGATTGTCAACTTGACTGGCTTGAGAGATGCCTAGGACTACTGGGACATGCTTCTGAGTGTGTCTATGAGGATACCCTCAAAGAGTATTGATGTTTTGAACAGTAACCAGGGGGAAAACCTCACCTTGAGTGTGGGCTACTCCATCCAATAGGTTGAGGTCATGAATGGAATAAAGTGAAAGGAGGAAAAAGCCAACCAGTGGACCATGACTGCAGTTTTCTTCGTAGGCACATGTGTCTATTTGCTGCTGCCATTTTCCATAGACTTCACACACCAGCTACTTCAGCATTTCAATTTGGACTCAACATCAGTGACATTGCAGCCCTCAGGATCAGACTGGGTCTATTGAGTCTTCCAGCTTCTTCTGTTGAGCAGCTACTGGGTTCTCTGCCTCTTCAATGTATATGCAGATGGCCATTGTTAGACCACTCATCCTCTTGTGACATAAACCAATCAAATAAATCCTGTTATTTATATGTGGGTGTTATTGTGTGTGAATAATACAGGTGGAATTACAACCTTGCTATTGTCTTTATTTGGAAATTAAGTATAATTTGAAGAGATGCTTATCAGTGCCAAATTAAGGGATAAATTTGTGCTGGTTAATTTCACATATTGATTTATGTGAACCCTATGGTTCTTAGTTATTTGGTCAAACATTCCAATTGTTTCCATGAGAGTGTATTGGTATAAATTTATTACTTCAGTCAATACATCTAGGAAAGAAGTGCTTTACGTAAAATGGGTGGGCCTCTTCCAATCAACGGAAGACCTGAATATAACAAAAGATTGATTCCCCCCCCCCAAATATTAGGGAATACCTCCTACATGAGTATCTTCAAGATTACCCAGAGGTTTATTCTCTGCTTTCAGAATCAAACTGAGACATAAGGTGTTCCTGAATTTCCAGCCCAATAGCCTTCAGACTGGAGCTATGTGATTGGCAATGTTCTGTCTCCACCTTTCTGATTATAGAACTTCCAAATTGTAAGCTGCTATTAGTCAATTGGTCTCTCTCTCTCTCTCTCTCTCTCTCTCTCTCTCTCTCTCTCTCTCTCTCTCCCCCTCCTTCCCTCCCTTTCTTTCTTCTTCTCTCCTTCTTTCTATAAGAATATTTACATACATAGGTGGATGCATATGTACCTGGGTGTGTACTGTGCAAGTAAGAATCAGTGTAGCTGTACTGATTCACTTAAAGAGAAAAAGCTTTCCTGCCTTTTTCTAATCTAATAAAACTGAAAAGAAAGTTTTGAAGACATTCAAGAAAAATATCTTTCCCTGAATAACAAGGCATTCAATTTTGTCCATGATACATTTGCTAATTTTGAATAAAATCTTTCTAAGTTTCTTTTCTGTAGATATCCCAAGTTCAGAATATTGGCTCTGTAATCTGACAGACCTAGCTTTAAATTCAAGTTTCAAAATTTAGGTCATAAGACTTGCTGCCTGTAAATCTAGAGGTAAATTATTCACCCCACTAAGACTCAATTTGTCATCTAAGAAATATTGATAAAAATCTTCATTTTCTAACTATTGGACATAATGTTTTGAACATAAAATGTCAATTAATGTTTTTCATTATCTATTACCTTTATCACATTATTTGTAAAGGAGTATGCTTTAAGTCCTCAAAATCATAACAACTTGCTCTGTTTATCCTTGTATTCATCATGATGTCAGCTAACATTATTTTGCTCATGATTTCCTACTATAATGGTATCAGAATTTTATTTCTAATGTTATTGTTTCAAGCTATCACAACTCTCTTTGATTTAACATATACAGAAGTCACAATATATAAAAGTATGCACATATATTGGAGAAGAGATGTTACATTATTCTTCTGTTCTTAAAGCCCACATATGATTTTGGAACTAGACACATATTTCTCCTTAGATAAAATTTTTCTTGGATCCTTTCAAATTCTTCTTCAAATTTTTGCTAAAGAAGTCACAATATAGTCTCTAAATAGTGTTTCATCCATAAAGTTAAAAGAAACAATGCCTAGAGCAATGGGACATTCTTGCTGGTTTCAGTCTCACAGACCTAGATGACTCTCTGAAAGACCTAGTGGAGGGAGTCACTGGTCCAGTGTGTGAGGTTCTCAAAGGTCCTATTCTTCCCAAGAGTTCCATCAGATCATAAAATAATTCATGGGTAGAGAGCAGTCTTACTTTAGCTTCATAACATGATATTTTTTATCCTTTATTTACCCTAGTATTTCTCAATTATTCCTTTTGGAAGTAGACCACAGCTGACTGAACAGTCTATTTGTATAATGTGTTGTTGTTAGGTGCTGTCGAGTCAGTATCCGACTCATAGTGACCCTCATAGGGTTTTCAATGGCTGAGTGCTTCGGGATTGCCTTGGGAGTGGATTGCCAGGTCCTTCTTCCATTTTTGCAGGGCTGGGAATTGAACTCGGGGCCTCCGAAACTGCAGCGCAGTGCTCTACCCACTGAGCTAAATCGCAGCCCGTATAATGTGTAGTAGTACATAATTTTTCTTTAGTTAAAAAAGCAAGATGAGTATTTCTCAAAAACATTATTGTCTACTATTCTTTCCTTTGATTTTTCATAAGAAAAATGTCATATAATAAGTTAAGGACACCATTTTTGTAGCATTTTTCTTGATCCCTGAGGCAGAGCACTAGTGTTGATGAAGGTGCTGATGAGCTCTAAAGGCAAAGTATTCCATATATCAAATTTACCTTCTCATCTCTTGTAGGCCCAGGGAATACACTTTACTAAACTCAAATGTCAGAGCTCTATTCTGCATCCCAGCATGACAGCTCAGCAGCATGCAGTTGCACACTATAGCAGAATTGCCTGCCTAGCCAAGTGTCTAGAGGAGATTAATGGTATCTGTTCATTTTAAATAAATCTATCTTGAAGCGATGTCTCAAGTTGTTTGCTTAGTATATGCAAAGCTCCTTGAAAGGTCCTGGGATAAGCATAAAAGGAATAAAGGATTTTTTTAAAGGTAATTATGTCTAGTCAATAAGAATTAGCCAATGAGTAGATTGATTGGACACAAGTCTTGAACTCTTTCTGAAGCCAGAGAAAGTTAAGATTAGATTAGTTTTCATTTGTTTTTCAGCTCATAAGTTTTAGGGACACCTAACTAAGTTCAGATATGGTATGTTTTGATAAACATTGAAGTATTTACTTCTGGCTAGTAACCAAAGACCTTAATAAGGAGCTCTGTGGATACTTATTTGACTCTCCCATCCCTCTTTGATTGGACTTTTAGGAATATTAAACCAAATTTATTTCTATCATTTCCTGATCTACTCAGACACATGATTTTATCTCCTTTTGAAGAGGATAATGGTCTATTTTCACATAATTAATATAATTATCTCTTTGTTTTTCTTCCTATTTTTCTTCTGTACACATTTGAAGTACTTGAACATCTTCTCTAACAGACTTTCAGCCCACTGAGTTTTCTAGATAAGCTGGCTCTTTTCACATATGAGCTCTTCACCTCAGGTTTCACTTTGAAGAGGGGAATAAGGTTAAGAGGGAAAAATAGCTGAAACAGATTGACCATCTTTTATTTTTAAAGTAGTTTACATATATAATGCTCCTTAATCTTCATGTTGCCTGCAGCCATAGCACTGTAGCTTCTGATCCCATCATATCTCGGAAGGTAAGTAGGGTCGGGCCTGGTGAGTACTTAGAAGGGAGACCTCCTGGGAACACTAGGTGCTATAGGCTTGGGAGAAGGACAAAGCAACCCACTCCCAAAAATCAGTCCTCCATTGAAAACCCTATGAACATCAGAGAAGCACTGACAATAGTGTTTTGCCTGTTGTAGGTTTGCCTGTTGTAGCGATTAGGGTCGCTGTGAGTCGGACACCTACTTGATGTCACCTAACAATAACAACAATCTTCATGTTGACTCTATGGTTTAGCAGGTGTATTAGTTTGTTACAGAACCAAGTACCATAGGTTTGAGGGCTTAAACAATAGAAGTTCATTTTTGGACAGTTTCAAATGCTAGCAGTCCGAAAATAAGGTGTTGAAAGGTCAGTTCTTTCTAAGGCGCTCTCTCCTGGCCATCTTTTCTCATTGTTTTCATATGATGTATGTGTTTGTGTCCTAATGTCCTCTTCCTATAAGGCAGCAGTCAGATTACGAACTACACATATTAGCTCAATTTGTTTTAATTATCACTTTAGAAGCCTTGTCTCCAAATAATTTCACATTCTGATGTGCTGAAGGTTACAATTTCAACATATGAATTTGTGGGCAGAAACAATTCATCCCATAGCAGGAATTTTTATGTAGGAGGAGACTGAGGTCAAGTGAGTTAAAGGTGAATCATATTCTTATGAAATGAGTTTTTATGTCAAGAGTTTTCTGAAGCCAATAACATTGCCTGCCCCACCCTCCCATCCTACCTCTCACCTGGGTGTTATTTTTGTCTAGGTCACTCAATTCTGAATAACTTTGAGAAGGTTCATTATGTCATTCTCTGTCTCTCTGTCTCTCTGTCTCTCTCTCATCCTACTCATTGTACAAAATTAGAAAGCCAAATTTAATGTTATTTAAGCAGTATTGTCAGGAGCAACCAATAACCAATCCCTGGAGAAGGACATCATGTTTGGGAGAGTGTCAGGTCAACTAAAAAAGGAAGATCCTCAACTAGATGGATTGACACAATGCCTGCAGCAAAGGGCTTCAAGATAAAAAATATCATGCACCTGGGACAGTGTCAGGGAGTGTTTCATTACAACCTAACAGCAGCAGCAGCAACAACAACAACACAACATTAGGGTTCTTTGATAAAAGATCAATTGGTTTTTCACAAGTCTTTCTTCTGTCATTGTATGAAGACTTATGCTGGGCTGGTACCAAATCTCATCACTTCATTTCACCAATACATAACACTCAGGTTCGGATCAGTTAATTTAATTAATTAATTTTTACCTTCTTTGTTCTCCATTTCAATCAAGAAATGAGAGATTTTCACTTTAAAATATACAGTATGTTGTATGTCGATTTTTTTAATCAATATCTAATGATTTCAGTTTAAATTTGCAATGGAGTACTGGCTACAATGATTGAAAAGTGGGAAAACTATCATACAATGAAGAACTGTCATTTGATCAGCAACATTCAAATGACCTTATGTCTTCACTGGATGTCACACACTACACTTTTTTTCTGTTTTTTTTTTTTTTTTTTTAATGCTTCTATTCACTAAAAAGTGGACAATATACAGCAACCATGGGATTGGGAGCTCCAGAATGATTTACTAAACAGATTTAATTTTCAGTTTATTGGGTGTAATTTTCCTAATTACCACAAGATTCAATCTAATTTTCATGTCATGACATCCATGAATTCTTTTATTTTCCTTTATTTTATTTTATTTTTCCAGGACTGAGGGGTTGAATTCAGAGCCTCACACACACTAGGCTGCACTCCCAGCTCCTGTTTTCTTTTTCCTTTTGATGCAGGGTCTCATTAAGTTGTGAGGGCTGCCGCCAGCCAGAAACT
>VMDO01035892.1:0-15640 GCA_007922755.1 Pedetes capensis
GGGAACTGTGCTATGGACAGTCGGGTGAGCATGAGGGTGGGCTGGAGCTCAGGCTAGACCACAGGACTGTTGACATTGGCGTTGGCTCTGGCATTGGCTCCGACAGCCACGGGCAGCCTGTTCTCTAGCTCGGTGTGCGGGGTCTCTCCTGGCCAGAGGCTGTCTGGAGGCCGGCAGGGGGCTGTCCCAGTGCTGCCGGTAGAGTGAGAATTCATCCTCCCACAGCAGGCCTGTTAGTGGAGATGCAGAACACAGGAGGTCAGTGTTCGTGGGGCCGATTGGGAGGTGTTCTCAGGTGCCTCCCCTGGAGCGGGCGCCCCTGCCTCCGCACCCTCCCCAAGGACACTGTGGGGTGCTGCCCCTCCCCAGACCTTGCCCAGTGCCCACTTTCCATTGCCCCTTCTTTCCTTGGGCCTCCTTCCCCAGCCTGGAGGTCCCCTCCATTGACCTCGAAGTTTCATCAAGGATTCTGTCTCCTCTTGAGGCAGGGTGGTAGCGTGTGCGTGTGTGCCTGTGTGCCTGTGTGTGTGTGTGTGTGTGTGTGAGAGAGAGAGAGAGAGAGAGAGAGAGAGTCACTTTTTCATTGCTGTGACAAAACAGTTGAAAAAAACAAGGGAGGAAAAATTGATTTTAGCTCATGGTTTCAGAGACGTCAGTCCAGACGGTGCGTTGGTCCCTTGTTTGTGGGTCCGCGGTGAGGCACCTGGTGGGAGAGTGGGGCTGAGGAGAGCCGCTCACCTCATGGCGTGCAGGAAGCTGAGAGAAACAGCGACCCACTTCCTCCAGCCAGGCCCCGCCTCCTGAGAGCCCATTCCGCTGTGAAGTCCTCAGTCCATTGGTAAAGTTAGTACCCTCCAGAACCAATCACCTCTCAGTAGCCTCACCAGCTGGGGCCCACGCCTTTGGCACACAGGCCTTTTGGGGGACACTCATGTCCAAACCTCAGCAGCCTATCACTCAGGCCTCCTCATTGTCCTGCAAGCACACACAGTGGCTGCTCCACCTGCCAACAGACACATAGTGGGTACCTATTGCATGCTGGGTAGACACTGGGGATGCAGAGGTGACCGCCCTGCCCTGCCTGTCCTCTTGGCCATGAGAGAAGAGGGAGGGGCCAGACCCCATTCCATGAGTGTAGAATACAGCAGTGAGAGTCCTGGACACAGCACTGGGGAGCCTAGGCCTGAGCACTTGGCGTGGCCCTGAGGGCAGGAATGAGGGATGCCAGTGCTGGGGTGGGACAGGGGGCACAGCCCACAAAGGGCAACAGCAGGAAAACGCACCCCCAGTGTTCAGAGCCAGAGCCGTGGTTGTTACCATCTTTGGGAGGGTCCCTGGAGGGCTCCAGGGGTGCTGGTGATGTTCCGTCTTCACCTGAGCACAGGTAACCCAGGTGCGTTAAGTTTGGAAATTGGCCCAGCAGCTGACCTAGGAGTTTACACTTTTCTGTAGGTATGGGTTTTTTGTTTTGTTTGTTTGTTTAGGGCACCGGGGGTGCTGAACCGAGGGCCTCACGCATACTTTGTGAGCACTCTGCCACTGGGCTGCACCCGCTGAGTTTGTGGAAAGAGAAGACCTGGACCCGGCATCCTCTGGCTTGATCCCCTGGTAAACAGTCAGATGGTGGATTTGGCCATTGCGTGCTCCAGGACCTGAGGACCTAGGGCGGGCTAACTCACAGGGTCACACAGCCGGGGAAGGGACCGCTGGATGTGGGCAGGAGTGGCACTGTGTGCGTGGATTCTGAAAGGGTGTCCTGAGGGAGCCAGCAGACCTGTGGCAGGAAGACAGCACAGGGTGAAAGGGCCTGAGGGTGGGAGGGAGCGGGCACCGCCTTACCCTGGCATGCGCCTGCCTGCCCGTGTGCTCTCGGCAGGCTGGGCCCGGCAGAGGCTTTGGTCGTGTGGGCCCAGCTCTGGCCGTGGCAAGGCGTGGCCTCCTGAAACCCACGGGCCTGAAAGGAGGCATTCTTTTGGGCCGGGCTTTCATGGCAGCGCCTCGCCGCTTGGAGTGTCCTTGTTGCAGGGTTTTCTGCTTCTTTTGCCTGTTAAGCAATGCATCCACGAGGCTTTCTATGAATCCGTCAACAGCTGTGGCCTGTCACGAGGGCGTGAGCTGTCCAGCCAGCACCGCCCGAGCAGCTCTGGCTTTGGAGGTGGGGGTTTTCGTCTGCAGACTCAGCGCTGGCAGAGGCGGAGGCGCTGAGGTTTGCAGTTGGGTTCCCGGTCGTCCTGCCGGCCCCGCTGCCTCGGGGAGCAGCCGCATTGTGCTGAGCCTCCGGGATCACAAACCTGGCGCCAGGAGCCTCCTGCTCACACCTCCCCACACCCGGTCTCTGGACCCTCGGTGCCCATCCCTCCTCGTGGCTGCTGGGCCTTGCCTTCCTGGGCATGTTTCCTTTCTCCTCCTTTTATACTCCCGCCAGCTCCGTGCCCGAGAGAGGCAGCTGCCCTTCAGCAGGGTGTAGCCTTGCAGGCCCTCGCGCTCTGGGTGCTCTCCTTCCTAGCACCCTCCCAGCGCCTGAGGTTTTTACCTGGTTTTAATTGCATAAGTCCTCTGCTGATGGTGAAATCTTTTTTTTTTTTTTTCTTTGCAGTACTGGGGGTTGAACCCAGGGCCTCGCACTTGCGTGCTCTGCAAGTGCTGGACCACTGAGCTGCATCCCTAGCCCATTTTTTTACTTTTTGAGAGAGGGTCTCGCTAAGTTTCTCAGACTGCCTCTGGTCTCAAACTTGCCATCCTCCTGCCTCCACCTCCCCAGCCGCTGGGGTTACAGGCGTGCGCCACTGCGCCCAGCTGATGGTGAAATCTTAGGTCGTATAGGGGTTGGCGCCCCGAGAGCAGACAGTTCATTTCTTGCACTGGGAAATAGCAATGGCCTTGGGGTCCGAAACCATTTCAGAAACGGGTTCTCTTCTAACCACAACTGAAACATCAGGAAGAAAAACAGTGGAACCATTTCTTTCCTTTTTCTGTAATTGTTTAAAGTTTATTTTGATATAATTTCGAACTTACTGAAAAGTTTCAAGAAAAAAAAAAAATAGCAGGAAGTGCCCTGTGTTCTTTCTGCAGATCCCCAGCTATTCACAAGTCACCCCACTGGCCTGCTCGAGTGCCGTCCCACACAGGTTTGTGTTTCTTCCAGGACTATTAGAAGAGTAAGGGGAGAGGCCATGTCCCTTTGCCCCTAAAGACACCAGCATGTTGCCCAAGAACAAGGCCACCCTCTTACGTAACCACAGCGCAGTTGTCAAAATCGGGAAGTTTACCATTAATCCGAGGCTGTTCTTAGTTTAGAATCAGACTTTGACAGCTGTCCTCACAGCCCCTTCCCTGTTCATGGTCCAGGATGTGGTGCGGGATCACGGGTTGCCTTTATCAGGTTTCCCTACAGCCTTTGCCTCTCGTAACATAAGCGTTTTTCAGGAAATATAGGTCCATTGTTTCGTGAGGTGGCCCTCAGTTTGGGGATGAGCAGATTCATGGGCTGCATTCTTGGTCACCCAAGCTGTGGACATGGCAAGGTGGTGGCAGAGTATTAGGTGAGGTAGCCTTGCTCTCTGGCCACTCCGTGTTGGGGGTGTCAGCTTTGAGCACTTGGCCAAGGGGGGACGTTCCCCAAGCTTCTCCAGTGTGAAGCAACTCCTTTTGCCTTTGTAATTAATAATTTGTAGGAGATCTTTTCCTTTCTTTTCCTTTCTTTTCTTTCTTTTTTTTCTTTCTTTCATTCATTTATTTTTTTGCGGTACTGGGGGTTGAACCCAAGCTCTTGCGGTTGTGTGCTTTGCAAGTGCTGGACCACTGAGCTGCACACCCAGCCCATTTTTTAACTTTTTGAGACAGGGTCTCGCTAAGTTACACTGACTGCCTCTGGTCTTGAACTTGTGATCCTCCTGCCTCTGCCTCTGGAGTCACTGGGATTATAGGCTTGTGCGCCACGCCCGGGGAAATGTTTTCAAACTGTGTAAAAATCCTATTCCTTGTCCACCTTTCACCTACTAATTTTCACATTCCTTGCTCATTTCCTAACTCCATTAGCATATTACTAGGTGACATTTTCCCCTTCTGTTATTTCTGTGTTTATTTATTTGTGTCTCCTGAGCTCACGGGTATCTGTTTTCTTTCATGGGTTATAATTCTTCATTTTCCTTATTTTGATAATTAAATACTTCCAGACTTGGCCCTTACAAATAGTGACTGTTTTTGTTAGACGTGTCGCCATACTCTGAGCATTTTCATGCATAGCAAAATGCTGCAGACTTATCTTCTGCTTTCTGGGGAGCCCTGGAAACCATTTGTTTTTGTTGAAAGCACCAATACCGTGCATTTCAAAACATCACTTATTTGTACCACCAGTTGGGATTTTGTTTTTTGGACCTTATGTTTACATGTTCTTTGGAGAGAAGATCTTGTGACTATTTCTTGTGACCATGAGTAATTTTTTTTATGGTACTTGAAGACTCTGCATAGATAATACAGATTTATCTTACAGATAATTTAAACTAGACGTTAAGTACTAAAGCGGGCTGGGCTTTAGCTCAGTTGGTAGAGCACTGCGCTGCAGTCTCTGAGGTCCCGAGTTCAATTCCCAGCACTGCAAAAATGGGAGAAGGACGTGGCAATCCCGGAACAGTCTGCCATTGAAAACCCTGTAAGGGTCGCTATGAGTCGGATACCGACTTGACGGCACCTAACAACAACAACAACAACAACAACAACAATCTCCCTTCTGACTTCCACCCGGTACCAGGGCATACAGAAAATGCCTGTTGTGTCCCTGAGCAGCTGCAGGTGTGTGAGCGCGCCTGTGCATTGCTGAAATCCCTGGGTAGCGGCTGGCTTCCCCGGGGTGCCGGCTTGTGTGCCGGCACTTGGGTTGGCCGGCACTGCCTTGGCTGAGGCAGCCCCTCAGCATTGTGGGGCTTCAGCTTCGTGGCCTTGTTTGCAGGGCCACCCGAGTTGCTAACCTTTCAGGATTGGGAAGGCGAAAGAGCTGTGTGATCACTGTGTTGCCCTGCAAGTGCCTAACAACAACAGCAGGCACTGAAGCAGCTGTTACCCCTAAACACTGACTGCATACCTGAAGTTTCTGTTGGCATAACAGTCTTGTGGATCATGGGCATTTTTCCTTCGTTGAATGTAGAAACTGAGACTCCTATGAATGTACCGGTCCAGAGTCACACAGCTAAGGAATGGCTGAGCCAGAGTTTCATTCAGTTTGGCTCACTCTCTTTAGACATGCTCTGTCATCATTTAACACATTTCCGTACTCTAAATTGTGGAATTTGTACAATAACAGTTGAACAGCAAAAAACTTATTTCTGGTTTAAAGTCTTTCTCCCGCTGTGTTCCCGTTTCAGTGTGAAAATCAAGTATGAAGAAATAAAGCATATGGTTCATCATATTTTCCCTCTCAAGGGAAAGTTGACTTGTTTTTATCAGAGTGATTTGCCTGTCCTAGAGTTTCTTTAAACACTCAAGAGATTCCCTAACCCTTTTATTTTCTTCCTATAGGAATGTGCTTGCTAGAAAACAAAATGCAAGACTTGACAGACAAAGAGACTTGGGATGGAAGTTATTTGGAAAAGTCCCACTCCGAGAGAATGCTCAGAAAGATTCCAAGAAAATGCAAAAGGTACACCACATTCGGAAGCAGCAGTGTGCCGGTGTGTGCGCAGCACGTGTCTGTGGCCCTTCCAGGAGGGACTATTTCTGAGGCTTTGAAATCGGAACACTCGGTACTGTTTGCATGCTAAGTTCCTGAAACTTCAGGTTCTGTTCAGAATGTGGATGAATTTAGCTCTTTCCATTTCTTACCACTTGTAACACGCACATGGGAAAGTTCAGTTAACAGAGCTGGGCTTTAGCTGTTTATAGCTCGATTACATTTCATTGGCTTTTTTAGTAATGATTGCAATTCTGTTTCCTGTCAAATTTGTACTGTTTGATATGAAAGTATTCTCCCGCAGGTTTCTTGGTGCCATGTCCTTTGTGCTACTCTGGGTCAGGCAGGTTAGGCTTCATTCTCCCAGGTTCTAGTGTTGCAGGAAGCAGGGCCCACCAGAGACAAAGAACCACCTGAACACCAGCATTAATTAGAGGAAGAGGTTTCAGCGCCGGCGGAGCAACGGCTGCATTTCTGGTCCCAAACGCTGTGTTCCCCGAGTTATTCTTTCCTGTCTCTCATATAGGACTTACAGACTAGTGACTTACAGACTGTGTGTTTGTCTCTGATTGGTTACTTTAAACAGTCCCTAGGTGTTACAGAGCAATTCACGCAGAAAGCACACAAACCTTGACCACAAATCTTTGGAAAAACAACTTTTAGATACCAGGGGCTATGTCCATATGGGAAGGAATTTATTGCAGCGCCTCTGTGTTCAGAGAGAAGAGCTCCGGGCATTCCCTAGATAAGGAGGTGCAATCCTTCTCCTTGATTAGGGGAGTGGGGAATGTAAACTCCCGAGTCTTAAAGTAGCCAAGGTTTGGTGTGGTGTAAGTAGGTTCTTCTGCCTCATGTCATACTAGTAGATTCCCCGCCTTCCCTTTGCTCACTGGGAGCTGGGTCAGGGTCTGCAGCAGCATGGGTGTCGGGGTCTGCAGCATCACTTCCAGCTACCTTGCCCCTCGCTGTGGGAATTGTGCCAGCGGCTGGAGCCCCTGCTCATCTCTGTAGGGAGGGGCTCACGCCAGACTCAGCATGCTCGTGGCCTGGGCAGCACTGACCGCTAGCACTTGCACCTTCTCCTGGGCCCTGAGCCCTGGCACCCCGACAGTCTGATGGTGGCCCTTTGCTGTGACCTTGCACCCAGCCTCCTCCTGCTTCCAGTCTCAGGTTATATTCATTGACAGTTCAGTGAACAGTCTTTTTTTTTTTTTTTTCCTGAGGTACTGGGGGTTGAACCCAGGGCCTCGTGCCTGCATACACTGCAAGTGCTGGACCACTGAGCTGCACCCCCAGCCCATTTTTTACTTTTTGAGACAGGGTCTCGCTAAGTTACGCAGACTGCCTCTGGTCTCGAACTTGCGATCCTCCCGCCTCTGCCTCCTGAGTCGCTGGGATGACAGGCGTGCGCCACCTCGCCCGGCTCTAGCAAACAGTCTTGAGGACCAACTACATGCTAGCCCTTAGGACTGGACATGGCGCCTGTGTCCAGGAGCAGCCTCAGGAAATGATCCTGATGCCTGTGGCTGGGGACTTCCTCAGGTGCCTGGGAGAGAGGTGGGGCCTTCTCGGCAAGGCGGCACAGGCACTTAGGCCCAAAAGTGTGACAGAGTGGTTACAGGGATGGTGTATTGAATGATGACAGCGCTCTAGTTTTAAATGATTCAGTGTTTGGGTTCCTAGTTCATTTAAACCTTACGACAGCCTCATGAGGAAGATGCAGTTGTCCTCAGTTTACCAAGGAAGCACCAAGACACAGAGGTCACGCAGCCAGAAAGTGGCAGTGCTGCAATACAACCCCAGGCCGTCCGGCACCAGGGCCTCACTGCAGGCAGGGCTGGGCAGGCAGTGGGGCAGCTTGAACTTGCAGACAGTGCGCAGCATGGGCCCTGGGGGCTGAGCCAGGGAGCAAGGAGAGGAGGTTGTGCAGGGGCCTGGGTGGGGGGGCCACTGGTGCCCCTGTCTGCCCCAAGGGCTTTCCTAAGCCGAGGCAATGAGCTCCCCTTGCAAGGCCATGGAGCGGAAGTGGGGTCTGGCCCAGCTGAGGTCATTGTGGGGTGCGGAGGATGGGCCCTCTGAGTATTCTTCAGGTGTGCTGGCGACCCAGTGGATGTGAGGCTTGGGAGGGCGGGGTGGGGCATGGCCCTGGAGCTCCCGATGGGCTTCCACAGCCTGTGTTTCCACCTCAGCAGATGGAATTTGTTTCTCATGTTGTCTACCCTTCTCCCTGCTGGTCTAGAGACTCACTCAGTACATCAGTGTTGCAATTCACTTTTGTAGGTTGTTACATTTTAAGTTTGAATCACTGTGCAGGCTTACTAAACAGTAACTGAATACAATTCAAATGAGTTTGTATGCAAATTAGCTGTACATTTCTTAGGAGGTTAGGTGGCCATGCTATTATAAACTTTTTAGAGCAATCTACACTTTAAGAGGGCTGGGATTTAGCTCAGTTGGTAGAGCGCTGCGCTGCAGTCTCTGAGGTCCCGAGTTCAATTCCCAGCACTACAAAAATGGGAGAACGGCCTGGCAATCCACTCCAAAGGCAATCCCGAAACAGTCAGCCATTGAAAACCCTCCGAGGGTCACTGTGAGTCAGATACCGACTCGACGGCACCTAACAACAACAACACACTTTAAGAAGAAGTAGCAATTAACACGAAATAGATACTCCCATGGCTCTTGTCTGCAGCCCTAGCACCCTGGCATCTAATCCCACTTGATCTCGGAAACTAAGCAGGGTCAGCTTGGTTAGTCCTCTGATGGGAGACTCCGTGGGAACACCAGGTGCTGTAGACTAGGGAGAAGAATCTGGCAATCCCCTCCCGAAACAATCTGCTACTGAAAACCCTGTGAATAGCAGAGAATCACTGACAATAATGCCAGGCATGACACAGTGTCGGGGAATGTTTCCTTCTGTTGTACATAGGGTTGCTATGAGTCAGACCCTCTATGGCTCTTAACCAAAACAACAAATGTCTTAAAATCACTTGCATCATACCCGAATTTCTGTCTTCTTAGCGCCCTGGGATTTTTGAAGCTGAAATGACTGGACCAGCCGGTTGTGTGGGAACACAGTACTGCAAAGAAGACCTGGCTTCAGTCATCAATAATGGAGGGTGTAACTTACCTGTGCGGTCACCTGATCCTGCCCCAGGCCTGTTTGCCTGTGCTTTGTGTCCCTGGCCCGCTCATCTCGCATGTCTGCCCCAAGCTGGCAAAGTCTGGGAGGGGTTCAGGGTGCCCCATGGGGAGGCTCTGGGGCGCAGAGCTCAAGCTGGCTGCAGTCAGTGGCGTCTCACAGCTCGTGCTATAGAGACGTCTCACAGCCTGTGCTATAGAGAAGCGGGAGCCCGAGGTGGTAACAGTGACTCTGGTTAGAGCCAAAACATCAACACGGCGCCCAGGGACTCTTAACTCCTTTTACTGGTCTCCTTAGAAAATCTCTCGTTGCTCCAGAAGCCGCATTCCTTGGTGCTGTAGGAACCTGGGCCTTGGCGTCAGGCTGCCCTGGGTTCGAACCCCAGCTCTGCCACCCTCTGGCCGTGTGACTTTGGGCAAGTTACTTAACCCGTGTAAGCCTCGCTTTTCTCTGTGTGGGATCTGGAGAAAGATAGTCCCTGCCTCGGAGGCAGTGAGATTGACTGAGTCAGTCTGTAGCACGTGCTTAGGATAGAGTCCCGCAGAGGTGTTTGCTGTTGTCATTGTTTTCTCTCCGGTGACAAGGCCGCCCTGGACAACAGGGAATGGAATGCGCTGTGAGAGGGAGCCTGTGCCGTCCGTCCGTCCCTTCGTTTGCCTGTTCAGCAAGCTCAGTCCCATGTGGGGCCAGGGGCACAAAGGCAATCGAGAGGACAGGTGTGGGCACCAGCCCAGGGCTCCAGACTTGACTTCCGGCCTCATCTCCTGCCTGTGTGACCTTGGGCTGGTTGTTTCTTCTCCGTGACCCCATCTGCTGGAGGGGCGCCATGGTACCCACTGGCTGGCTTGCTGTGAATTAAGAGATAGCGGATGTGGTGGCCTTTCTCCTAGGGTCCGGCCCAGCCTCTGGTCAAGGAGTGGCTGCTGTGACCATCAGTTAGTACGAAGGCCCCGTTCGTGATGTGGCACTCTGCCTCATTTGCCCAGGGCACCGCGACCTCATTCTAACAGAGCCGCGTTCTCTTGGCTTGGGCCATATTGACTTCAATTTTTTGGGGAAATGTTACCGTGTTACTTTCAGCTGTCTTTTTAGATTGCATAAAAATTTTGCAAATTATGCTTTCTGTCAGCTTACGTTATGATTTCAGAGAGATTTTCACGGCAGGGGGAACAAAAATGACCAAGGAAAAGAAAATCACACTGAAGCTGTGGTTCTTGAAGTGTGCTCTCGAGACGAGGCACACCTTCCTCACCTGGCACTCGGGAGAAACGCAGGTTCTCAGGGCTCACACCCCAACATTCCGCAGTGATCTCTAGGGCTGGGGCATGGGCCATGTTTTCACAGCTCTGTGTTATTGTTGTTGTTGTTAGGTGCCACCCAGTCGTGTCCGACTCATAGCGACCCTCACAGGGTTTTCAATGGCTGACTATTTCGGGATTGCCTTGGGAGTGGATTGCCAGGTTCTTCTCCCACCACAGCTCTATAGGTAATCCCATTGCACGCTCAAGTTTAAGAACCATTGTTGTGCGAGATGGGGATGTTGGGTTTGGGGGTGGGGAAGAGTCACCTTCACCACAGCTGGCACAGTACAGGACCCATGGCACACCGGCTGCCAGTTTTGGTAACCGCTGGTGAACTGGAGAAGATCTGGAGAATAAAGACGGGGAAGACGATGTCGCTCACGTTTGGTAGGGGTGGTGATGCTTTGTTGGAGGGCAATCCTTTGCCTTGTGAGTAAGAGGACCTCCTTTCTTGGGTTCCTTCATCCTTTGATTTGCTCCACCATTCTGAACCGCTAAGCGGATCCATCCTGGAATTGCAATGAAGAGCCAGACTCTTGCCGCTGTCAGAATTCACCATGGATCAAGGAAAAACCTTTTAACGAGTAACTCTACAGATAATTAATTGTCACTAACTGTGGTGAAGGACAAGTCCAGAGGGCAGTGACCTTAGAAGAGTTTTTGTATTAATAAGCAAACCTCTCCGAAGCTAAGTTTTCCAGGTGACCGCCGGTTGCCTAACGCAGCGGTCCATCCTCAGCCCTTGTCTTTCTGGACCCCTCGGCAGCGTTGCCTCAGCTGCCTCGTCCCCGTCCTTCCACAGTGCCCACTTTCTCTTTTCCATTTCCCTTTGCCGCATCCCACATCTTCCCAACCCTCTAAGTGCCCCAGTGCTGTCAGGCACTTGGTCATGTATGCCTACATCCCAGGGCATCTCCTCTGAACTAGAGCCTTCGGAGGCCAGGCTTATACAAGTGGCCCCCTGAACTCCAAGTCCACCATCCTGCTGCCTGAAAGACCTTTAGATGACCAGGTAAACATGAACCGCAGCTGTCACAGGCACGGGCTGGAAGAGGGGCGATGCTTTAGAACCGTCTGTGAGTTGTTTAGACATCACATTGGGTGCGTAGGCTTGAGGAGTTGGCATCATTGTCAGGAAGTGAGGTTGAGCAGAAAGTTTAAGGCCTGGCTGGCTCCAAGGCTGCTGCTGATTGTGGCCACGAGCGCTGGAGGGAAGGACAGGCTTGTAGGTCTCAGTGTGCCGGATAAAACATCAGGTGAGCAAAGGTGTGTGCAGCCTGTTGTGCTTGCGATTGTGTAACGGGGAACGTCTTGGGTGACCGTCTGGAATTTCCAGTCAGCTCTTGGGTCTTAGAGAACCCCGGAAGGTGGAAATCCAGGGAAGGTTAAAGTAACTCGTTCTGTTCAGCCCTGGGTGCTGAGAAGTCTGGGAGAAAGTCATAAAATGCCACGAATTGCAGAGAGGATAAGTCTAGGTGGTCAGTGGGGGTAGCTGGCTGCAGCCCTGCAGACAGATTCTAAAACAACAAGAAAGCTACCTTCACATTCATTTGTCCCTATGTCTTTGGCAGGGCTGGGATTTAGCTCAGTTGGTAGAGGGCTGCGCTGCAGTCTCTGAGGTCCCGAGTTCAATTCCCAGCACCGCAAAAATGGGAGAAGGACCTGGCAGTCTACTCCCAAGGCAATCCTGAAACAGTCAGCCATTGAAAACCCTATGAGGGTCACTATGAGTCAGATACCGACTCGACAGCACCTAACAACAACAACAACAACAACAACAACATGTCTTTGGAAAATGGATTTGAAGGAGCTTACAGAGATACATGGCGCAGGCAGGTCCCGGTTTGGTGTGATGGAGCAAGTCCAGTCCAACCTGTCTCTCTCAGTGAGCGCAGCTTAAACACCTGACCAGAAGGCACCACACAGCTGTTCGAGGGTGTTGGAAAGTAAGTGGTAGCAGCCGGACTTTGGAAGACGACTGCTGAGTTGCCACTGAACTCACAGCATGGTTTTTTCCTCTCTAATATTCTCCAGCCTGAACTCAGGCAGCCCCCAAGCCAGAATAGGGTGTTAACATGGACAGAGCACCAGGAGAGGCTCTGTGCTCTGCTCTGAGGACACTCACAGAGGCAGAACCCCTGTTTTTCATTATTTTTTTTCTCTGATCTCTTGCACCCCAGCCCTCAGACAGTCTCATGGCAACGGGAGTAGGGGCTGGCAGCACCCTAAAGCCCTCAGGAAGGGGAGCTGATGAGGAGAGCTGTGTTCCCACGAAGGTGGGTACGCCTGCGATTGATTCCTTCATGCCAGCACCCGGCTCTGATGAGGACACAGTCATGGGAAGTTATGTGGCTAGAGAATCCACACGGGGGAGCCCAAGGCAACCACAGCACCAGGTGGACTGCTGAAGGGAGAAGCACAGAAAAGTGACCTTTCAGGTTTCTTATGAACTCCTGGACTTTTCAGGTTGTGGGTCTGCGGATAGAAAGCATAAGCAGTCGCAGAGAACAGACCACATGCAAATCCCAGACCGGCCACTGCGTGGTGCCCATGCAGATAGATTCAGAAAGCACAGAAAACTGCTGAGTTTGGAATCACACGTCCCCGGAGGTTGGTGGGAGCTCGTGTGTGGAATCCAAATGGATCGCTCGCTTCTAAAGACAACACTCTCACTATTTAGATAAGATCCAGAGTCTCATAACACAGCATTCAAAATGTCTAGAACGCGGTCCAGAATCACCTGGCTTATGAAGAACTAGGGTCATCTTTTGACAGTCGGCACACCAATCCCAAAGGTACACCTGTGCTGAAATTACCCAAGACTGTAAAGCAGCCTTTATAAAAATGTTCTGAAAAGTGCCGGGTGCGGTGGCGCACGCCTGTACTCCCAGCAGCTCCGGAGGCGGAGGCAGGAGGATCGCGAGTTCGAGACTAGAGACAGTCTGTGTAATTTAGCAAGACCCTGTCTCAAAAAAATTAAAAAATGAGCTGGGGGTGCAGCTCAGTGGTCTAGCACTTGCAGAGCATGCAAGTGTGAGGCCCTGGGTTCAATCCTCCTCTTCCTCCTCTTCTTCCTCCTCCTCCTCCTCCTCATTATACAGACTTCAAAGATACTTAGCAGAGATACAGAGGGACATTACATAATGAAGACATAATAATTCTAAGTATACATAGGTCCCTAACAGAAACCGTTAGATAGGAACAAGTGAACAAGTCCACATTTATAACTGGAATGAATTGGAATGTCAGCATTCCTCTCTAGGTGTAATCAGAAGAGCTGCTGTAGACAAAATCAGCCAGGGCATGGAAGAACTGGACACCACTATCAGACAGCTGGATCAAACTGACCTTTACAGAACACTCCACCCTCCATCAAGAACGGAACAAGTTTCTTTCCAAGTGCACAGGGAACATTCACTAAGATAAACCATGTTCTGAGTTATGAAAGAAACTGGAAAGTGTTGAAAGGATTCCACTTATACAAAATATGTTCTCTGACCGCAACGGCATTAGACTGGAAAGCAATGTCAGAAAGATATAGAGCATCTCTGAAAATGTGGAAATTAAACAAGTAGCAAACTTCTAAATTAATTATGAGTCAATAAAGAAGTCACTAGGAAAATTAGAAAATGCTTCAAAGTGAACAGAAATACAACATATCAAAATTTGTAAGGTGCGGTGTTTGGTAGTGAAATCTATAACATTCAAATGCTCAGAAAGAAGAAAGGTTTGAAATCAGTAATCTGAGCTTCTATCCAAAGAAACTAAAAGCAAATAAAACTAAGGCAACCAAAAGGAAACAACTAATAAACATAATTAGAACTGAAAAATGGTGGTGGAACGAGTTGCTTGTACTTGACATGATCAGTGTCTTGATCAAACTCAAGCTAAACTGACAAAGAAGAGAACCAAATTACCATTGGAAAGAATGAGAAAGGGGGCTACCATTCTGGGCCCTGCAGAAATAAAAGGATAATAACTGTTTCAAATACCTCTGTGTACATAAATTTGATAATTTAAATGGCCCATTTCTTTGAAAGTTAGAAATCACCAGAACTCATGTAAGATCAAAAATAATCCAAATCATCCTGTAATTATTTAAAGGAAGGAAACTATAGTTAAAACCTTCCAGAAAAGATACCTCCAGGACCATATGGTTTCACAGATATATTCTCCTGACCGCTAAAAAAAAAACACTGCTGGTTTTCGAAGAGAAGGGAACACTTCATGACTCACTTTAGGAGGCCACTCTTACCCTTTTACCAAAAGTAGACCAGTACTGAGCCACGTGCAGTGGCGCACGCCTGTCATCCCAGTGGCTCAGGAGGTGGAGGCAGGAGGATCACATGTTCGAGCCCAGAGGCAGTCTGTGTAATTTAGCGAGACCCTGTCTCAAAAAAAAAAATGGGCTGACGGTGCAGCTCAGTGGTCCAACACTTGCAAAGCATGCAAGCGTAAGGCCCTGGGTTCAACCTCCAGTACTGGGGAAAAAAAAAAAAAGTAGACCAGTACCAAAAAGACAAACTATAGACCTCTATCCCATATGAAGGAAGACATACCGCCAAATTCTCATCATAGTAAGCTGAGTCCAAGAATACGTGTGTGTGTGTGTGTGTGTGTGTGTGTGTGTGTGTGTATGTTGTTTTGTTGTTGTTAGGTGCCGTCGAGTCGGTATCCGACTCATAGCGACCTTCTATACATAGGGTTTTCAATGGCAGATTGATTTTTGGGAGGGGGTTGCCAGGTCCTTCTACCAAGGCTACAGCACCTGGTGTTCCCAGGCAGTCTCCCATCCAGGTACTAGCCAGGCCTGACCCTGCTCAGCTTCCGAGATCTGATGGGATCGGATGCCACAGGGCTATGGCTGCAGGCATATATATATATATATATATATATATATATATATATATATGTATATATACACACACACACACATATATATGTATGTATGTATATATATGTATATACATATATATGTATGTTGTTAGGTGCTGTCGAGTCGGTATCCGACTCATAGCGACCCTCATAGGGTTTTCAATGGCTGACTGTTTTTTGGGATTGCCTTGGGAGTGGATTGCCAGGCCCTTCTCCCATTTTTGCGGTGTTGGGAATTGAACTCAGGACCTCAGAGACTGCAGCGCAGCGCTCTACCAACTGAGCTAAATCCCAGCCCCATATATATGTACGTATATATACGTGTATATATACGTGTATATATATATACATATATATGTGTATACACACACACACACACAACTGAGCTAAATCCCAGCCCATATATATACATATATATATACATATATATACACATATATATACGTGTATGTATATACACTTGGCTCTATAATCAACACCCGTGGAAGCAGCAGTCAAGAAATCCAAAGACGCATTGCTCTAGGAAAAGCTGTGGCAAAAGATCTCTTTAGAGTATTGAAAAGCAAAGATGTCACATTGAAGACGAAGGTGCGTCTGACTCATGCCATGGTATTTTCAGTCGCATCATATGGTTGTGAAAGCTGGACATTGAACAAG
>VMDO01035893.1:0-15607 GCA_007922755.1 Pedetes capensis
TATGAAATAAAGCTTATGTTGTAGAAGCTTTCTTCATAGATAAAAGAAAGTCCTTTTCTTAATCAGTGCATTACTTAAGAGAATATTAGTTAAAGAGGGAAAATGATACCTATTTTTCAAATATTGTCCTTTTCACCCAAAAATGTATAAAACCTACTAATTTTTGATAATACACACCACATATTTGGTGGAATTTCACATTCTTGGGAGTGAATTTCATGTTTGAATATTGAAAAATAAATATAAAATATGTTGTGGTTATTGTTAGGTGCTATCGAGTTGGTATCCAACTCTTAGCAACCCTATGTACAACAGGGGAAGCACTATTGTCAGTGCTTCTCTGCTATTTATAGGGTTTTCAATGACAAGTTGATTTTTGGGAGTGGGTTGCTGGGTCCTTCTCCCAAGCCTACAGTATCTGGTGTTCCCAGGCGGTCTCCCATCCAAGTACTAACCAGGCCTGACCCTGCTTAGCTTCTGAGATCTGATGGGATTGGATACCACAGGGCTACGGCTGCAGGCCAAATATAAGATACAGTGTGAATATATGCAGAGGCATTAGTACATGCCTTGGCTAGCAATCCAGTTAGGATGACCAGGAAAAAAAGTATCAAAGCAAATATGTGCATAAAATTTAATATAAGATTTTTCAGCCACATCAATGCCACACCTCTTCAGGACACCTACTACATGTGCCCATGGTATTATCTCCCATTTCTTTAATGCCAGTAGATAAAAAGGAAGTTCTTTTTGTTTTGCTTTGTTTTGTTTTGTTTCTGATAGATTTTTAAGAATCCTTTTAAAGTCTTTTTAGAATAGCAGGAAAAACTGCTTCAAAAGCAAAAAGCAAACAGGATGACTTAATGGAAATTAGGGAGCAAGCCTAAGGAAAAAAATAGGTTTGGAACCTAAAATAAATTGAATATCTAACACCTTTCCATTTGGTTCCCTTTCTTTTTGTTTTTCATGAGAATCTATATTTATGGAAAAGTCAGTTGATTGCTTATCAGGCTGAAGCTTGTGTTTGCTCAGACTAGTGATAATGAGCAAATGAGCAATAAAAAGAGGTGGGAATGGCTAAAGTGCAACAAGATGGAATAGGGAAAAATGGGCGGGTTCTGTATAGTTTGCAGGATGAGTTTTGAAAGCTCTGTAATACCCTCTTGTGCTCTTATATTAATTTGTAGAGGGTTTGGATAAAGATCTGTAATGAGTATGGGGGCTTTCCAGGCAATCTGCTTGCCCCAGGGAATAGCTTCCAGTAATTACCTAGTTATGTCCCCATGGTCAAGTTGATGAGTGATCTAAAGCCTTGTTCATGGACCAGCACCATCAGCATTACCTGAGATCTTATTAGAAAAGCAGATGCTCAGACCCTATGCCAAACTGCCTGGATATGATTCTGCATTTTATCACAATCTTCAGGTGATTGACATGTATATTAATGTTTGAGGCCGTCGTTCAAAAGGCACATGGATATGAGAGATGAGGACAAAGAGTGCAAATTGCAAAAAGTGGGTTATCATAGTAAATGAAGAGGCAAACTATTTTTAGCTAATGAGCTAATTATTGTGTGGGCATGTGAGGGTATTTGTTACTTGTTTATCTTTCAAGATATAAAGTAATCAGTGTATCACTGGGAAGTAATTACCTGGACCTTGACTTGCTTGTGACTCCACGTAATGGAGAGACCAATATTTGCCTAGTAGCGCCAAGGCCACGTGGACAAATGCAGCTGAAGTAAGGAAGCTGGGTGATAAGAAGGAGGACCTTAATCTCAATGGCATTTAGAATTACGATTATCACCAAGTTTTAGAACTTTAACACTAGTAAACCTTGACTCTACTCTGGGTTTCTAGCACATACTTATTATTGAAATGATTTATCATTTTATTAAAGCTTCTTGCTTCCAAAATGTTTTATAGCCCTTTAAAATATCCTAACCATCATAACAGACTCATGAACATGTAATAGCTCAGGGCTGTGTTCTCTTAGTTCTAAAAGGCAAATGAGTATTTCTGCCATTATTCCTGTGGAGTTGTGATGGATGGCAGAACTGGATAAGGCCATAGGCAAGGAAAGAAGACACCCCTCTTTAGAGCAGGTTGTCACCAAATATGAACAGCTTCTCTGAGCCTACATAAATGATTAGATTGGCTTTTGTCTCCCTTTTCCCACTCTGGGTTGCCCATCTTCCAGAGCAACCAAGTCCTTAGGTTATACATGAATAAGCTTCTTTCCCCGTACATAGTTTTAGTTGCCTGGAAGAGTGGAGGGTGAGGCTGCAAATAATTCTGCCACTTCACCTTTTATGCCAAAGTTTAAAAGCAATAAATACCAATCTAGAGAAACATTGACTAAAAGTGGTGATATCATCATAATCACAAGTCTGTCTTTGTCCTTGCAACATTTTGATGTAATGATCTCAGTCCTGTTTGGCAGATGTAGTCCATTCTCAATAATGGAGGACCTCTCTTGAGAAGTATACAGGAAGCTGTAGTGTATCCTTGTGTGGACCCTGCATCCATGTGTCAGACCCAGCCTGAGAAAGGGGACTCAGAAGAAAATTCCTCAGTGGTTCCAAGAACTAAATCTGACAAGGAAGGACACTTGTCACCCATAGTGACAGTGGTTGGAATGAGTGCCTTCAACATCCTAGAAATTGTACTAAAGGGAAGTGTAACTATACTGTAGAAGAATGATTAGAGTCTGTTCCCATCTTTTCAAGCATCAAGGTGTTTCTTGGAAACATTAGGGGCCAAAGAGAATTCTTTTTTCCTATCTCAAGCAGGGTATGTTTAATCTGCCTGAGAGCTGCATCAGAGAACATTAATTACTATATAATTCAAGATCCTCCAAATGTGTCTGAAGAGCTGCCCAAAAGATCACAGGATTTAATAGACAAGAAAAGAAGGGAGAACTGTAGAATCCACTACAAATGTGGAACAGGCTAGTTCGGTCATGAATTTAACCACATTGGAGACTTGATCAGGAGCACTTGAGCCTTCACCACATTATCCACACACAACTGTTTGCCTTATCATAGTGTCCCATTGACTTTTCTTTTTCTTCTGCCAGCACAAACTCATGTCAGCATGTGGGAGTGTTATTTCTACTACCTAATCTGTGTTAAACAGCCCTGGAGGGTCAGGAAACTGGTCAGATTATAGAACTTTGGAGAAGATTAAATAGTCATCATGTTAGGATCAGTCTTGACAGTCTTGAAAATAGAATTCTTGGCCTTATTTTAAAAGGTAACAAGTCTAGGTGTTACGGATTATCTTTGTTTTATGTTAATGATATGTCTCTGTAGCCAGTTATGTTTGAAGAGTAAGGAGAATATTCTAGGAAGGAAACATTATTTTCAGGAGAAACTAGACAAGAGAAAAACAAAAGGCGAAGATATGACTATGGTTTTGAAAAATACCTCAGAAAAGGTGAGAGTTAGAAAGGTCTGGAGTAGGAACCTTTTCTGAACTGGGCAGTTTTATCACAGGCTACATGGGAGGCGAAGGCTGGGGTTTATTTTAGCTCAGCTGGTGGAGTGCTTGTTCTGTGCTCTCTGAAGCCCTGGGTTTGATCCCCGTGTCTGCAAAAATAGAAGGACCTGGCAGCTCACTCCCAAAACAATCAGCCATTGAAAACCCTATGAATACAGAGAAGCACTGATATAGTGTTGAGCATGGCACAGTGTTGAGAAGTGTTTCATTCTCTTGTACACAGGTTCACTGTGACTCGGACCCGACCCAACAGCACCTAATAACAACAAACATGGGAGGGAATTGGGGTGGGGGACATTTTACCGGACTAAGCAAGGGATCTTGTAAGAGTTTTTCAGGAACATTAAGCTCAATTTATGAAGGAGAGAGGTAGCATGTCTATTACTTAAAGTTATTGTTGTAACTTAGAAAAAAACAATCATCCCTCCCATAGTAGTTGAAAGATAACATTGATATCACCTTGAAAGAAAAAAGCTCATGTTTCCTGATCTTAAGGGAGAAGAGCCTTCCTTCAACTCTATGCTATACTACTATCTAAATAAACCTACATTTATGTAATCTCAACATTAAAAGTGGAAAATAACAATGCTAGCTCCAAAGTGACAGATGAGGGAGAAGAGGAAGAGGAGGAGAAAGAGAAGAGGAAAAGGATAAGGAAATAAAATCAGGGAAAGTGTTCAAGTGTATGCTGAAGGAACAGTCTGTGGCAGTAGAAATCCTGTGTTCCCAGGGAACTGAAGGCATGAAGGAACAACAATGCTGTCCCTGCCCTTACTTCCTCATTCATTGTGCCCTCAGCCATAGATACTTCCTGTTTGCTCAAGCATAATACAGGAAACAGATTTATTTAAAATGATGATGACACCCACACATGTGGCCCTGATTTACTACTTTTTGGAAATGGTCAAACTTTACCTTCAAAGAAATCCAGACTCTCTTGGAATCCTAATAGAATATAACATGTGCCCTCTTTTCTTTTCCTTTCTTTTTCTTTTCTTTTGTGGATCACTCATGCTGCCTTTAAATTCTCTGTAGTGTAAAGTAAGTGTGAAAGAAGAAAACAAATGTTGTCTGGACTCTGTTAATAAAAGATAAAAGGACAGTTAGGGTCCCTTAAAAAAGGATATTAAAATGATATTTGTATGCAAAGAGGTTGAAGATAAGTCTCATGGGAAGAAATAAAACACAATAGAGCAATGAAGAGGAAAAAGGTCTTTTAGAAGATATTTTATTAGGCCAGGCATGGTGGCATACGCCTGTAATCCTAACGACTTGGGAGGCAGAGGCAGGAGGATCGCAAGTTCGAGACCAGAGGCAGTCTGCATAATTTAGCGAGACCCTGTCTCAAAAAAGTAAAAAAATGGGCTGGGGGTGCAGCTCAGTGGTACAGCACTTGCAAAGCATGCAAGCAGAAGGCCCTGGGTTCAACCCTAATACTGGGGAAAAAAAAGATATTTTGTTTCCCAAAGTGCTCTGGATTTCTGACCTATTTAAACACCAGAGTATAGGGCAGTTTTGGTAGCTGACTTCGAAGCATGGTTCCTAGACCATCTTGCAATTTTGTTAGCAGATAACAGCTATAAAGGGTATAAGAAATGATTATCTCAGACACCTTTTCCAGGGACTTAAAAGAAATCCTGCACTATTTCCTGCATTTCAGATGAAGAGGGAATATGAAGAGACTGTTAATCCTTGTTGGTTCTCTAGGATACTCTCCCAGGGGTAGGGATAGAATCCTCAGAAAACATGGAGAAGAAAATGAGTGAGCATCTTCTAGTGTGTTTGCCAAGATATGATATGTGCTTCTGCACATGAAACTTAACTGGATGAAGCAAGCGTCTTAAAGAACTTTAGGATTTCTTGCCCTGGATACTCATTGACATGTAAAATATTAACAGTTTCACTGGAACTATTAATTAGCATTTGAACTATTGTAATGACAATAATGTGAGCGAGGTATTGACAGAATGAACTTGGTGTGGGTGGCCTCAGCACAGGAATATGCATAGTAATTAGTTCTTTATTTTGCCATGTTAGTGTGGGTTTACTCCCTTTCAAAATATTGCTTTCAAATGTCATCAAATTCTAGTAATCATTTTAAAAATATTAATTTTGGTGACTACCCCTCCCCATGAAGGATGTGGCAACCCACTTCCAAGGCAATCCTGAAACAATCTGCCATTGAAAACCCAATGAGGGTCGCTATGAGTCGGACATGACTCTATGGCACCTAACAAAAACAACAACCCCTCCCCATAGGATTTCTGAAAACTAACATGGGGTTCAGATAAAGATCTGTGATATTAATTTTAATATGCCAGATTTTCAGCGTTTAGACTGCAATGGACACATGGAGCATCACCAGCTGATATTCTGTGTGGCAGGGACATGATTCAGCTGTTCCCATGCTCCCCTCACCCAACCAGCCTTCCCTGCTGATGATCTTCATGAATGTTATCAGGTCTCTGCAGCCTGAGAAAGACACGATCCTGATCTGACTCCTGTATTTTGCCCCAAATAGTATGAAGTGAGGCAGAACAATCTCTCCTGTTAGTCATTTATGTTGTCATCTTAATATTATCACGATTGGGTAGTTTATTGTCTTGGGATGGATGGGAAGCTTTGACATCAGTTCAATGTTGCTAATGGAAAATATTATTTACACAAGACTTTTTCCTGTCTGCTTTCAACCATGTAGAAATATACTGTCATCTAAGTGCCAAAAGATGCTGATCTGAAGTACAAGTTTTTGGCAGGTATTGGTGCCAGTCAGACGAGAATAAACTGGCAAGGAAGACACAAGAGTGAAAAATGATAGCTTGGGCCAGTTTTTTTTGTTTTTTTTTTTCTTAGTCTCTCTAGCTTTTGAAATTAGGTACTGACACATGCATCCACACACTATGAATCTGTATGGAATATAGAGGATGCCTGATTATAAGCAAACAGGAAACCCTTGGGTCAAGACTCTACACCTCCCCTTTACCTTGCCAACTTCATGCCTTTCCCCTTATCACTGTGTCATAGTTCTTGCAGAGATAACATGGGGATAATGGAGAAATTCATTACTTCTAGGTTTCAGGGTATAACAAGTGGCCAGGCCTTCTTAGGACGAATGATGCAAAGTAGGAATTATGGTGAGAAATCAGGGGTTGTTTGTGAACACCCAAAGCAGGATTCATCCTGGGATAGAGACTTCCAACATGGTGGACAGCAGCCAGAAAGCATACAGGAAGCAGCCTCCTTGCTACTTCCTTAAGCATAGGTTTGTAGTGATGATAGAGTCCAGTTTGACCTGCATGTACCATAGTAACTTTTACTTATCTACTCTAAAAGGGGTATTTGAAATGCTTTAAATCAAATTGATGATAATGAGTAATTTTCCCAATTAAAAAATAAATCTTAGTGTTAAAATAACTACTTGAAAACAATGAGTGTTTGAATCCTATCTCATTATCTGAAGAAAGTAGATTGAACATCTAAAAAAACCATTTTTTCATTTAACTGAAAAGTTACAGTGTAAGAAAAGGAATTTTAGAAAAGTTTTACAGTTTAGCACAAGAAAATGAATAAGATGAAATGAACTTGTAATGGAAAGGAAAACTAACAGAAAAAACAGTGAGGTCAGTAAACTCTCAAGAATTCTTGTAAGACAAACTGAAAATTAACCAGACAAAGCAATATAATGTACTCTGTATAGTTTCCATTTAAGAGCCATTGGGAAGAACAATCGACATGACTGATAACATAAATGATTAAAATTTTATATGAAAATCAAGAGGATAAACTCAAGACCAGAAGTAAAATAGTAACTAAATACAAAGTATTTGGCCTTTGAAAACCTTGAAAAATAATTTACTCTGAGCATCTACCACTGATGGATCAAAATCAAATTGTTGAAGGAAAATTATCAATCTCTCAATATATTTTTCTGTGATTTGAGGGGAGGTAATCAGGCACAAATTAAAGAAAAGACACACATGCCAGTGTTAGAGGAATTATAAAATGCACTCCAGTGAAGGCATAGGGCCTCCAGGCTGGAATACCAGGAACATTTCTCTGGAGAATAAACTAAGGAGCAACAAGAGAGCTCCACACACCACGTAGGACAGCTGCAGTTGCACGGCGATTCTCACAGATCATGACTCCTGATGATTTGTTGTGTTCTCAGATTGTAAAACAGAGAAAATCTTTTCATAGAGTATTAGGTTATGTGCATACGCAATAGTCTACAGAGTTTGAACTACTCTAGAATTAGGAATATGTGACACACAGTTCAGGAGGAAAAGTAAAAACAGAAACAAAACAAAAACAAAAACAAAACTAGAAAAGCAATCTAATATGTCTCTGGCTTTTGGAGGCAGAACCACAGTATGGTGCTTGCCCAGGTCATCACAGCTAAAACCTTGCTATAAAATGTTGGCCAGCACTAAAGAAAGAAATGCTATTGGTTTGACTTCCCAGAGGTAGCTACGGATTTGGGGCTGTGGTACTTAAGGATAGGACATGTTGTTGTTGCTGTTAGGTGCCATGAAGCTGTGTCAAACTCATAGCAACCCTTATAGGGTTTTCAATTGCTGATTGTTTTGGGCTTGCCTTGGGAGTGGATTGCCATGTCTTTTTCCCAAAAGTAGGGCATAGATATTTAAAATTGCATCTTTATTACATGTAATAAAGAAAAATTTGCTTGATTGCAGGACACGATTAAAAAGTTTGTTAGCTGCTGTGAAGACTTCCAGTGAAAAATATGGCCAACTCCAGGAACATACTGACAACAAAAAGATAACAATTAAACAAACATCCAAACACAAAAAAGAAAGACAAGAGAACTTCAGAAAGTATGTAGGAGACAGCATGGGAATGTAGTGTCCCTGATGTGGGATAGAGTGAGAGTATTGTAGGATGAAGGGGTTTAAGATTGTGGTGATGGTCATGGGGAGCTTTAGCTTTGTCTGTTATATTTATTCATTTTGTCACGAGAAGTTCATCATGTACTATGTATATGATTAATATAAGTTTATGAAAAATGTCTATTAAATATATTCTAATAGACATACAATGAGTTAAATGAAGTAGTAGATTATATATTACCAAATCTTGTTGAAAACAGGAACACACCTAACAGCACTAACTGAAATTCTGATCCTCTGAACAGAACTGTCCTGAGCATGCATAAAATGATACTGCTAGAACATGGAATTTGAATGACCTGAAAGTAGCAGTAATTCATTATTCCAGTACTCCCAAGTGGCTCTGTATGTGTACATTTGAGATCTCAAGACAGTAAGTGCCATTGCTGTTTGACCACCCAAGTTAGTACCTCCTGATCATCAGGAAATAAATAAATAAATAAATGTCCAGCAACAAATTATTTTGAAGAAGGCAATCCTTTTATTTCTTTGTTTATTTTTGTGGTACTGGGGGATTGAACCCAGGGTCTCAATAATTCTAGGCAAGTGTTCTACCACTGGGCTGTAACCTCATCCCCTTATGTATTTTTTATTTTGAGACAAGGTCTTGCTAAATAACCCAGGCTGCCTCTGGCCTTGAACTTGTGATCCTCCTGCCTCAGCCTCCTGAGTTGCTGGGACTACAGGTGTGTGCCAGGGCATTTAGGAAGACAATGCCTTTATAGGGTCAATAAGCCTCTATAGCTATTGGGAAAAACTCCATTGAGCCCACATAAATGGGTAAGAGGCATACTATTTATGTGTAAAGGCAGCCAATTATTACTCACGAAAAGCAGTTGCCTCAAGTTTTTAAGAGCAGATAGCTTTGTTAAACCTTTTGCTTCTGTGACCTGCCTATATGCTCACTCTCATATACCTCTCTATGTATTTCCTGTTACTGTGTTTCTCTTTTTTCCAAAAGTGTTTAAATTCCTGAGAAAATAGAAATAGTGTTACCACTTCTAATAGAAATAAGCATAGTAAGCAACACTTATTTAATTCTCACTATTTATTCACTTTATCTTGGCAGCAATTCTAAAGGCTTAAGTTACTATTATCCCACTTTTGAGTTAAATCTATTGAGATTCTGAAGAATAAGGAAAATTTCCCCTAGATCACACAACTGGAAAATAACCATAGTAGGGGTTTAAGCCCAAATTAGACTGACGGCCAAAACCCAGGATCTGGTCTCCATGGGTCCCCAACACTGTTTCAAGTGCAGAACAGTATGGAAGAACCAGGACATCTTCCCTAAGGGGTGTGAAGCACTTGTTTGTTTATGAAGTGTCTGTGGGTTTTGGGGCAAGTCACTTAACATCTCTGGGAGAACAGACTTTTTCCTGCAGACTGAGATGCAGTTTTAGATGTTCTCAGGTCCTTCTTGGCTCTAACCTGTCTGTGATTATATTTTATATTCCTGACCCACTCTCAAGTATTTATTAAGAGTGCGTGCTGTGCTTTCCTACCAATAGGCTTGTCTCTGTATTTGCATGTGTGTAGCACATGTGGGATTGTTGCAAATGCTCACCTTCCCACTAATGTGGGAGCTGCTTCTGGCTGGGTAGGTGTTCCAAACACTGGACTGCTCTTGTCATGGACTTGGTTTTCAGGAATGCCTGTTCTTTTGGTTTGCAGATGCTAATACATTGTCCATTTTGCCTCTCCTAATGGCCCATGAGTCTTGAACTTGGAGCCAGCAAAGTATTGCCTTTGTAAAGCACAAAAGAACACCAGTTTGGTGTTCTTTTTTTTTTTTTTTTTTTTTTTTAAATCACAGGAGCCCTGAATAAAAAGCTTTTCCAGCATTCAGAGGCTGCTTGCATTGTGCAGCTGTTCCTTGACTGCTGAGAACAACTCACAGCAGACAATGAAGTACCTGGAGGAGACATGGTGCATAGAGCTATTCAGGAGTCGCAGGACCTGGGACTGTTGCCAGTGTGCTCTGCGGAAGACTGGGGCCTTTTTCTTGGTCAAATCCTGATAAGCATATTGCAGTTTGTTGTTGTTGTTTGTTCTTTGCCTGCCAGTGTCAGCTTCACAATTTTATTGCAATCGCAATGATGTCTTTCCAACCTGCTGGCACTTAGGTTTTTTTTTTTTTTTTTACTATTTTGGTCCCACCTCCATGAAATGTACAGTGAGACTTTGATTGGTCATAGTCCACTCACAGCTAGCAATACATCACTGTGTGGACTGAGTTCCCAGGACTCTGGCTGCCTGGGACAATGTCTCTTTCTTCTTCAAGCTGATGGTAAATATCTGGTCAGCCTCATCTATTTAAAACCAGCCAAGCAAGAATCCTAGTGCTGGGGAGAGGATTCTTTTGTTTGTTTGTAAGTAAACAATGGACTCTGCTCTTCCTAACTAAAATTAAATTCCAATCACTCTTAAAATAATACCAGAGGATTAATCCAATTCCAACAAGGGGGTTGAGAATAAAGGCAAATTTACTGGTGCTCACTGCTATTTCACCATGACGCCTAACATCCACTTTCATGACTGATGATTCTTGTGCAAAGAAAATCATGCTCCTTCCAGGTAGAGTTGGGTGAGCCAAAAGTCAGGTGGTCATCTTCATCTGAAATCATTTTCTTCTGGGTAAATAGGATTGAGTTTATTAAGTTATTTGGAGATTGGCATTTAAATGTTTGCTGGATTTTTGTTGTTGTTGTTGTTCTTTTTAGAAGAGTAATTCAAAATGACTAGCATATATTCTTGATTTGGAATGATGTAGAAGACCCCAGCATTATCAGTAGTCTCTGTGTGTGAAAATCTAGATTGTTAAAAACTTGAAGGAGTAGGTGTTATATGTTTTACAAAATCACAGGAATCTTTAAGCAGAAGCTCTACTTTTATGGTTATAAAATGGTATATTTAAAAGATGGACTGGGCTAGGGGGGTAGCTCAGTGGTAGAGTATTTGCCTAGCATATACAAGGCCCTTAGTTTGGTCTCTAGCACCACAAAAACAAATAACAAAAATCAAATAATAGGCCAGGCATAGTGGTATAATGCCTGTAATCCAAGCACTCAGAAGGCTGAGGCAGGAAGATTTCAGGTTTGAGGCCATCAGTCTGGGCTACATAGCGAAACTCTGTCTTAAAACTTAAATAAATAAATTAATTAGAAAGTGGAACATGTGTTGAAAGGTACTATGGTATTTCCAACTACCTCCTAAGTTAAGCCTCAGCCCCATTTTCCAAGGTGTGCCCAGACCCCCTGGAATGAATGAGAGATCAATGTAAATGGTGAGGCTTTGTGACTTTCTTTGAATCACCTGATAGGCTATTACTATAATCTCCTTCAAATTGAAGTCAGCCTTCTTCCCTGCAGTTAAGGTCCTGTCTAATATTTGAACCATCATCAAACCAATTGCCTTGTATTTCTGGTTGCAAACAAAGACAGGATATCAGTGATAATACCTTTATTGCAGTTTCCAATCATTCGAAATCCAAAAGTCACATGCCTGTCAAGAAACACTTTTTGCTTACTCATCCATGGTCACAGCAACCTCCTCTTGCCACTGTGCATTTTGTTCATCATTGCAGTTTCTGTACATCTCCACCCAAATCTCTGTCTCCTTCCCCTAACAGCTGCAAAGCCAACTTGGTGCTTGTGCAGGACTTGTAGTTCTGTGTGACATTCTCTATCCAACTTCCCTGTTTCCTCACCAGGTCAATGACCTTATTAGTTGGCCTAACTTTTGCCTTCCTATCTGAGTAAAGTCACCCCCAATGCCACATTTCCTTCTTTCATGGCTCCATGCTGTGTCCTCCTAGGAGCAGTCTCCTCTCCAATCTGTTCTCTTTCCTTTTTTCTTTCCTTCCTTTCTTCCTTCCTTAATTCAGGTGACCCTGGTCGCTTTCTAAACACAATGTGTGCATTTCCTATAACAGGATGTGTATCTGCGATATGTAAAGGCTTTTCTCCCTCGGGCTGAAGGACCTGATTTGCATATACACAAGAATGAGGAAGTATCCTTTCTGGTATTTCAATTGCCAAGAGCCTTCAATTGCACTTTATTGAATTAGTTTTCTGTAGTCCTTCTAGGAAAGTCTTCTATAGTAAATATATAAAATCTTCATCTTTTTTCTTTCTCTTTTATTTCTTTTTCATTCTTTTTTCCCCCTTTCATTTTCTTTTCTTTTTTTTTTTTTTTTTTTTTTTTTTTTGGTACTGAGAGGTTGAACCCAGGGCCCTGCACATACTTTACAAACACTGAGCTGCACCTCCAGTCCCTTTTTTATTTTTTGTCGAGACAGGGTCTCACTGAGTTATGCAGGCTGCCTCTGGCCTTGAACTTGTGGTCCTCCTGTCTCTGCCTCTGAAATCGATGGAATTACAGGCCTGCTCCACCACCCCTAGCTCATCTTTTCATTCATAAATTCAAAAACAACATTTCAGATACTGACCCAAGCACTGAGTGTCCAGTGGTGAACTAAAAAGGTAATGATCTTGTTGTACCCAAAGTTCAAGTTCCCCAAAGACCACCAGGGAGTCCGAAGTCCAATGCAATAACAAAGAGCCTTATTAAAGCTAGAGCTTGAGGGTACCACACCTCACAACGCAGCAGTTCATTGTGGGGACCCTGACTCCAGAAGGTTTATATTGTGGTTTACAAGCAGGGAAGGAGTGGGTGGAGAAAGTGAAAGTCAAATAAGGTGGGGCTTTGAGTTGCTGAAGTATGCCATTCAGAGGCAGAGAGGTCTGCTATTGAAAGTCAAATAAGGTGGAGCTTTTGAGTTGCTAAAGTATGCCATTTGTATTATCTTGAGGTATGCGAGTTCTCTGAAGTTACTGCCTGTATATACCTACAGTCTTTTGTTCTGGCCCAGAGCATTCTGATTTAGTGATCTGTTAAAGGAATTTGTGGAGCAGCTCCTGTAAGACAGAATCCTAAGATAAGGGCGCCATTTGGGCTAACTCCGGGCTCTTGGTCAGCCTGGGCATCTCAGATCTCAAGTCTCATAGTGCTGATGGCCGAGAGGGAGCAAATAATAGATAATTCAGCCATTTCGGCTGGTAGTCACAGGTGAAAGGGGAGAATGTGGTGCATTAGAGTGTTGTGGTCAGGAGGGTGTTGGGGAAGGTCTTTGAGAGGTAACATTTGAATTCAGGAGGTAACATCGCAGCTCCTTAGGCGGAAGGATAAGCAGATAAAAATACCCCAGAAGGTATCTGATGCCCCAAAAGACAGTTTGGCTGGCAGATGGTGAAGGAGAAGGCCCAGCCTTCAGGAATGAAGCCCCAGGCCTAGGGGCCTTGTAGGTTTTTCAAAGTGCATTGGGAAGCATTGAAGGGCGTTGGCAACATGTGACTGGCCTAGTCCGTGAGTGATGTTCAGCAATACAAAATGGTGGCAGTAAAGATGGAGAGGAGGGAAGGAGTACTGGCTAAATTTAGGAAACATCCACAAGGCATGCTGAAGAACAGCCTTTGGATTCAGTAGCCAGGCTTGATGTCCTTCTGAGAGTGGTTCTGGTGAAGCTGCAGGAGGAAGGAAATCGCCTTCAGAGTGGCAGGGAGGGTGGAGTAAATGCAGATCATTCTCCCCTTGCAGGTGTTTGGTAACAAAGAAAAAGACCTCGCCATCTTTAGAAGAACAGGTAGGGAGAAAGGAGACAGGCGTATTTATGGGAAAGTCAGTGAACTGGAAGAAAGTGGAACCGCCTTGAGAAGGGACAAAGGCATTGTTGCCTCACTAGGGAGGCTGGAGAGCAGGAATCCTGAGCAAGCACAGGTGAGGAGGACAGCCCTGGACGCCAAGGGAAGCTGGAGGGAGTAAAGCCTGGGGCGGGGAAGGGAAGGTGAGGGCTGATGCCTCATGGCCTTTGTTTTGTCCCTTGTGAAAAGTAAGGTTTCTGCTACATAGGGAAAGAGCTTTTGAAGAGAATAGTAGGGTTTAGAATCCCAGCTGTCTCAGGAAACCAGAGAAGGGCCACTTTCTAGCAAAAGACTGGTGAGCTGTTAGCAGCTTTGCTAAATTTGTTTTGCAGCCCTTCCAAACAGCTATGTGCCATTCTTCTGCAGCAGTGTTGCCTCACTCCAGAGAGAAGTGTGCTGATACACTTTGGAAAGATTTTCAATAACAGGGGCTTTCTAAATAACTCTCGGTTTCACCAGGAAATCACTCAACCAGAACGCCCTTCCCCCAAGTATTCCAGTTAGTCAGTTTTACTGAAACATGTCAGTATTGAAAAATGCACAAGGCAGCTAAGTAGGTCCGACTAAAAAGGCATAAGGCATTCCACATCTGTGCATGGAGCAATAGTGTCTAGTCTCTTCAGCTGCCAGCCATTTCAAACCTGCCATCACAAATGCATGGGAGCATTGGTTTAAAAGAGGAAAAACAAAGGAGATCCACAGCATAGAGGAGAATGGCAGCCCCTTCCCAGGGCTCCAGGGCACATGTGCTTCTTGAGCTACACAGAGCATTTTGAAATGTTAGCTTAAAAATTAACCAGTAGCTTGTATAGTTTGAATTAACAGTTAGAGAGTCTCAACTGGCCAAAATGTTACCAGAGGCATACTGTAAGATTTATTTAAAAACAATCCTGTAAGAAAGTGCACAGTGCATACACAGGGACAAGAGAAGGTATGTTTGTGAGCAGTTGGCAGAGGGCATTGGGAAACCTGATCCTGCACATCGTAAATTATAAACTGTTTACACCTGTCATCTCTGTCTGGGTGCCTGCTAACGATACTTCAACAACTGGCCATGTGTGACAAAATGCTAAGAGCCAGTGCTTTTAAGGCAGCCACATCCAAGGGCATTGTTACTGATGTCCACTGGAGTTTAAGAGAAAAATAACAAGGCATCATGACATGGATGAGTACTTTGCCACCAGGTTTTGGGGTGTTTTTAGAAAGGTGGCCCTTGGAAATGTCTGCAGGCAAAGAGGAGAGTGTTTACACAAGGTATTTGGAGGTAGACATGTGAGTAATAACCTCTAGAAGGACCCATATTCTCAGAGACCCCAGCCTCTGGGTCCCACAGTGCCCACACTGGGAGGACCAATCAGAAAAGGGCAATTTTTACTTCTTATTGAAGTCATTGAGTCAGTCCATCTGGTCCACAAAATTATATTAGGAACTGTGTGTGTATGTGTGTGTGTGTGTGTGTGTGTGTGTGTGTGTGTGTGTGTGTGTGTGTGTGTGTGTG
>VMDO01035895.1:0-15643 GCA_007922755.1 Pedetes capensis
AGAAAAAAAAAAAAAAGAAAAGGATCTCAGGCTCCAGTAAGAAGTGCAACCCTTATCTACGTTTGATTGCACCCTCTTGAGACTATGAACAGACGACTCAGCTAAATTGACTGGATTCTTGGCCAACAGTATCTCAGAGATTATAAGTGTATGTTATTTTTTCCAGGAACAGTGGTACAGGCCTATAATCCCAGTGACTCAGGAGGAACTTTTCACTTCAAGGCCAGAGGCTGCCTGCATAACTTAGCAAAACTCTGTCTCAAGATACAAAATAAAAAATGGGCTAGGGGTATGGCCCAGTGGTAGAACATTTGCAAAGCAAGTATGAGGCCCTAAATTCAACCGCTCAGTATAGCAAAAAACTAAAAGTAAATAAATAAATACAAATAAATAAATGCTTTTAGCAGCTAAATCTGTGATAACTTGTTGCATAATATAAAACTAATTCAGATGCTTAATTTTATTTGTTAACCTTATGCATCAATGCATTTTTCTCCTTGACTCTGATAATGTGATGATCTACACAGAATCATCACAATATTTAAAACAATCTCATATTCCTAAAATAAACCTCATGTGGTCATGATGTAATATCCTTTTAATATGTTCCTCAATTGTAATATTGTGTTTGCAATTTTATGTGCATGAGAGATATTAACCTGTAATTTTCCTTCTTTGCATAATCCTTGTCAAGTTTTGGTATTGTTGTTATGCTGATTCATCAAATGAGTTGGGGGCTCTACCTTATTTCACAGTCCCTGAAAGGACTTGAAAATTGCTTTTAATTTATTGGTTTTACTTATTCCTTATATGTTTGGGTAAATGTTTTTGGGTAAATTCACCAGTGAAGTTTTTCACCTTGAGTTTCATTGTGAAATACAGTCAATTTTTTCAAATCATGCATAATTATTTAGACCCCCTATAGTGTCAGGCAGGCTGGGATTTAGCTCAGTTGGTAGAGCGCTGCACTGCAGTCTTTGAGGTCCCAAGTTCAATTCCCAGCACCACAAAAATGGGAGAAGGACCTGGCAATCCACTCCCAAGGCAATCCCGAAATAGCCATTGAAAACCCTATGAGGGTCGCTATGAGTCAGATACTGACTTGACGGCACTTAACAGCAACAACAATAGTGTCAGGCATGGCACAGCGTTGGGGACTGCTTCCTTCCCTGGTACATAGGGTCGCTATGAGTTCAGGACCCAACTCAACAGTACCTAGCAATGACAACAACAACAATATTTTCATTTTATAGAAGTTTTGATAGGTTCTGTTTACAAGGATCTTATCCATTTCATATTGGATAGTTAAAGTTTTTCATAATACTCTTATTATCTACTTCTCCTTATTGTTAGGTGCCATGGACTTACTGTCTATTTATTCTGTAGTAGTGTCCTTTATTTCATCTCCATGATATATTTCTTCTGTTTCTTTTGCAATCTTCCTAAAGTATAAACTCCTTATTTTGTTGATTTTCTCTCTTATATGTTTTCTTTTTCAATAATTTCTGCTCTTATCTTTATACATTTTTTCATTCTATCACTCTTGTGTTTGAATTTTCCAACTTATTTAATCATCAATTCCAAAATCTCTTTAAAAACACACTTGAACTTTCTTTTGTAATACGTACATTGTTCAGTAAAATTAAATTATTGAAATGATATATTACATATAATTTTAATCTTTTGAATTTATTGAACTTTGCCTTATAGCTTGGTATATGATCAATTTTGGCAAATATTTTATGTTCACACTAAGGGAATGTATATTCTTCAATATTTATGTGTAGTATATAATTGCATGCAATTGTCTAGTAGGCTTTCCAATCTTCTATAGCTGTACTTAGACATCAGCTGCTTTTTCTATGAGATACTGTGTGAGATGTGTTAAAATATTTATCTGTTCCTCTTTTTTTCTGTAACTTTTGCTTTGTGTTGTTTGAAACTGTGTGGCTGCAGCATTTGTTTGTCTGAAAATATCTCAAATTTGCTTTTATTTTGAAAAATAACTGTCAGCAGGTATAAAATTCTAGGTAGAGAGATGTATCATCATCACCATTATTTATTTTATTCAGCACTTCAACACCATCATTTTCTAATCTTTCACTTGATGTTTTTCTATTTAAATGTCAATTGTAAACTGGGCATGGTGGCACATGCCCGCAATCCTAGCACTTAGGAGGTGGAGGCAGAAGGATTGTAAATTTAAAAAAACAAAGAAAGAGTCGGGTGCAGTAGCTCACACCTGTAATCCCAAGGACTCTAGAGGCAGACGCAGGAGGATCACAGGTTTGAGGCCAGAGGTAGCCTGTATAACTTAGTGAGACTCTGTCTCAAGATAAAAAAATTAAAAAAAAAAAGGTCTAGGGGTGCAACTCAGTGGTAGAGCACTTGCAAAGCATGAATGAGGCCCCAAGTATAACAGAAAAAGAAAAAGTAAAAAGTAAAAGGCAAGTTGTCAAATTTAAGACTACCTTTCTGATTAATGTAACATTTTTTAAAAATCTAGCTATTTACATTTTTTCTCATCATCTTTTGCTTTCATGAAATAAAATTCTTGGGAAATTTGGATATTAGGACTCAAATATTAATTCTGCCTCATTCTTTCTTTTACTCTTTAGGAACTCCAGAAACAGGTATATTAAGCTGCTTGATTCTACCCCACCTAACTCTTCTCATTGTTCTGGATTTGTTTTGTTTTTCTTTCCATTTTCATCTGTATGAGTATATTTTATTGACCTTTATTTCAGATCATTAATTCCATCTGCTATTTAACCCATACAATGAGACATGGCATTAGAAAATTCAAGAAATTCTATTGAAATTCTCCACATTTTCATCTCTATTTTTCTTAATTTTTTATAATGGCTATTTTAAAGCCTATATCTAAGTATCATCTATTATTTCTATTGATAACTTTTTCCTTTGATTATTATTTCTCACTTGTCTCATAAATTTTAAATGCATGATGGATTTTTATGGTAATTAGAAAGACAGGTATTTTTCACAAGAAGTTAGCCCTTTCTTCTAGAAAGATATTGTAAGGGACTGGTCACTTCAATATCATCAGGAAATTAAGTTGGGTCAGAAATAAAGGGAAGCTTTTGTTAAACTCAGTGCATTGTTGTTGTTAGGTGCTGTCAAGTTGGGTCCAACTCATAGCACTCTTCATAAGGTTTTCAATGGCTGATTGTTTCAGGATTGCCTAGGGAGTTCTTCTCTCATTTGTGCATTGCTAGGGATAGAACCCAGATCCTCAGAGACTGTGGAACAGCCCTCTACCAACTGACCTAAGCCTCAGCCCAAAACTCAGTGCATACCTGGTTTAAAATATTTCGAGGGCTGTATCTGATATGTGCTTTAGATTCTATTCATGCTGGGGTCTTCTCCAGGCTCTGCAATGCTGCAGAAGATTTCACACTGCCCTCCATCCCTTCTCCTTGGCTTATCACTGGTTCCAGCATTCAGGAAATGTGTTTTGGGTTCCTCTACATTCCAATCCAGCTGGGTCTCTTCCTCCTACAGGGTCTCCCTGCCTATTAAAAACCCAATTCTCAGCTTGAACACAGACCTACGAAATGTTTTCAGTACAGATCTCCAGATCTATGCTCTCATTTCTTTAAAAACATAAGTATAGGAAGTAATTTGGGTTTTTTAAACCTATTTAGTGTAATTTATGGTTTGCTGTCATCTATTACATTTTACTTAGCAATGGAAGCCATCCAATTATTTTATTGTAAAGCAGGTCAGTATTGTAGGCCTCTCTATAAATATTTTTAAACATTTGTATGTAACTGTAAGAAAATAAAACTTACCTGGATTTCTCAATGCTTTTGTAAAAGTCCTTGACTCTTGACAAACAAAACTGTATATAATACAAAGAGAAGGAATGTTTGCTTTCACTACTCCTACAAATATTTACTCTTCACATACCATGGGAATTCTATCTATAGCCATTTGTCTAGTTTACAGATCTGATTTGATAGGGGTAATAAAAGTCCTCTTATCTCCCAAAAGAGCCAAATCATTAGAGCCCAGACAAGGTCCTACATTAAGCTTCCAGGTGTCAGATGTACTGGAATATTATCTGCCCCTGGTATTTATGTCAAAAGAGACAAAGCCCAGTATTTGAAAACATTAACTGGAGTTTATCCAGCCCTTGGAAAGACTGTTTATACTCGCAAAGGCTCGAGTGAGAGCACGGGATCCTTTCCATCTCATTTTAATAGAATAAATGTTTTTAAATTTTACATTGGGAAAAGAAGAAAGTGCCTGTCTTCTGTATGTAACTGGTGAAAATCCACTGTTCTCTCCCCCTCACCTGGAGTAATGGGATACATACTGCTACCTGTGCAGAAAAGTTCCATTGATTCTAATCATCACCTGCAAGAGGTGTGGAGGGCCCATGCTGCAGCTGCAATGTTACTCTGTTGAACTGGCTTGAACATCAACTAGGAACGATTTGCCTCAGGCCCATATGCTGTGTGTGTGTGTGTGTGTGTGTGTGTGTGTGTGTGTGTGTGTGTGTGCATGAGGATCATGGGGATAACATCTCACACATTTCATAATTTTTTACAAAACTATTCAATAGTATACAAGATATGGTTTTTTTAAAGTAAATCACTATTAAGTTTTACACAAAAAGAAAACTACTAATGACGACTAATTTTTCCTGAATGTATGATTATTTATTCACTCACTCAATGAATATTATTTATATCCCACTATGTATCATTTACATTTATCTTTACATATTTATATTTATATATTCAAATATTATATGGCCTGCAGCCATACCACCCTGGCATGTGATCCCATTAGATCTTGGAAGCTTAACAGGGTCAGGCCTGGTTAGTACTTGGAGATTGCCTGGGAACACCAGGTGCTGTAAGCTTGGAAGAAGGACCTGGCAACCTACTCCCAAAAACCAATGAGCCATTGAAATTTCTACGAATAGCACAGAAGCACTGACATGCCTGGCATGGCACGGTGTTGGGGAGTGTTTTGTCTGTTGTACACATGGTCACTATGCGTTGGACTCAACTCAATGGCACCTAACAACAAAAAAATTTTATACATCTATTTATGTATTATATAATATATATTTATGTATTTATATATGTATGTTTATGTTTATTTATACCTTGTCCTTAGGACACATGGTAATCTTAACCCAAGATGAGTATACAAAGTAATGGAGGAAAAAGCCGGGCAAAATGTGCAATTTAAAGACTTATTATAAATTTCAGTCTGATAATTAGATGCTTTTGGGAGAAGGATCCAGCAACCTACTCCCCCCAAAAAAATTAATCTGCCATTGAAAACCCTATGAATGACAGAGAAGCACTGATAATAGTGTTTTGCCTGTTATAAGTAGGGTTGCTATAAGCTGGATATCCACTCGACAGCACCTAACAACAACAACAATTAGATCCTTATCATTTACATTCAACAATTTATCCAAAAGAATCACAGCAGAAAGAAAGTAATCCTGGCTCTACTTATGAATTCAAGTTTTGTTTACAATTCTTTTTGAAAAGTAGCATGTTCAGAATTGATAGTGACTACAACAAAAGTAGTTTAAAAAGACAGCAGCTAATCAGTAGTTAAAAGGAGTATACAATAAATATCTGAAAGTCAGTGTGAGCCCAAGTGTGTGTGTGGGAGTGCATGCGTGTACATGAATATCACTTATGGGGGTCTGGTTTGGAAATGTTTAATTTGAGGATGACAGTATCAGAAAATATTTTCTTCTGTGTATTTACTCATATTCACTCAACAAATAGCTACCCAGTGCTATGTGTTAATAAATATTATGAGTTAAATACATTAATCAAAGAACTTGGTTCTGTCTCTAAATATATTGTTATAAGATTGGATGGCCTTCAAATTCATTTATTAAAATCCCACACAGAAATTTAATTGCAGCCAGGCACGGTGGCTCAGGCCTTGTAATACCAGCGATGCATAGGCAGAGGCAGGAGGATCACAAGTTGGAAATCCAAGGCAGCCTGCATAATTGAGCATGACCCTGTCTCAACATAAAAAATTAAAAATGGGCTAAGAGTTCAGCCCAGGGGTAAAGCAGTTGCAAAGCATGTATGAAGCCCTGGGTTCAGTCCACAAGTATGAAGGAGAAGGAAGAGGAGGAGGAGGGGGAGGAAGAGGAGGGAATATAATTGCAGGTATTCAAATAACATGGCCTCCTTCACAACTTGCTTTAACTATTGGACATTAATGTTGTTATCTACTTAAAGTTTTATTTTAATGAGGAAAATACTTTCATACATGTAGGGTTTGTTTTCAAGTTTAGACTCTACATATGAGATAGAACATGTGGTATGTGTGATACTTGGAAGTAAAGGGGGACTATCTGGAGAGAGGAGAGGAATAGCAGGAGTGGGAAGGAGCAACAGGGAGGTAATTAGATGGTGAAAAAGAGCAAAGTACACTGTATAATTATATGAAAATGCCATAGTGGAACCCATTATGTTGTATAATAATTAAAATTTTTAAAAATCAGGCAGAAAAATGAAGATATACAAAAATTAAGTAAATAATAAAATATTTTTGAAAACTCAGTTTAAACATAAGAAATGACTCCTCCTACTTCAAAGCATCATATATCAACCAGACGATTAGCTAGCGTAACCACAGACTTCAGTGGTTGGTTTTTGTGAGTACCTTGTGATAAAATCTAGCAAGAATCACTGTGGCGGTATTGAGTCCTAATACCTAGTATTTTGTAAGCTATACTGTACTCTGTATTGTGTACTTCCAAATTTAAATTCCATGTCAAGTTTCAGCAGATAGATTTTATACTAGTCCTGCAAAAAAAGTATGGAAAGACCTAGGACAATTGACCCAATTCATTATAATTAACTGAGTATTTGCAGTATTATACTTAAATTCTTTCTTACTGCAGCTTTGTTATTTTTGAGAAAACACATTGCTTTTTGTCCCAAGAAACACATATATATGTGTTAAAATTTGAAAAAAGAAACTTTTAACTTCTAAGAAATATATATGTATATGTTATAGCATATGCAATACATGATATTAATATAACAAAGGCATTGAGTTGGTTTCCTCATTTGCATATGTGAGGAAATTCTAGGCATTACTTTAATATAGATGATAATAAGTCAAAAAGTCCTATTATCAATTTGAAAAACACTCTGGTTTTTCTTTTACAATTTGAAATAATAGGACTTGAGGAAAACTATTAGTATAATATAAATTATTATAATGAGCTTTGTACTGAAGAAAATACCAGTGTATAAGCAATATTACAGTCACGTAGTACACAACTAAATAATATAAAGCAGTAAGAAGAGGGACAGAAGATTCTGCAGTTTATAGTAGGGATTCAATTGGAAAGAGTTACATACCCAAAATTTTTCTTTCCTCCCTTGTGCTCCTCTCAGTGTGCCCCATCTATAAATAATAATAATATACAGATTGGTATAATTTTAAATATTTAATTTGCATATTAATAACATGCAGTTTATTGTCATCCCTGTATCTTTTTAAATTTTTCTTCTGCCTCAACTTGTTTTAAGATGAAAATGTCATCACCCTATAGAAATGTGCTTGCATAGTTTTCTTCTTCTCCTAACATTACTTATGTGCACAGAATAGACTCATCTTTTTCCAAATAGTGTGAAATCAAAGTTGTTGCCCAGAAGAGGAAGGTCCTAATGTAACTGTGGTACAGAGGTTTTAAAATAGTTAAAGTTACCTTCTTATCTTTACATCTATCCCTCTGAAACTCTATACTAAATGAAATAAACTGAAAGTCTTCCAGAGTACTGATAAAAATCATAATGGAAATGTAGATAATTGTTATAGATGAAGTGGCTCATATAAAAATATTCATATACACATATTATTTAATAAAGTGGAAATGTACCTAATCTCTGTATAAACCTGTACAAATGGAAATCAAATCCTAGATTCCCAGTATGGATCCATTCCAATGTCACATGTGATAATTCATAAAGAACCCGAGCCTCCAATATATTGTTTTTTATGTTAACTAATACCAGAAGGATATTTATGTTTTATTGATTATGCAAAGGCATTTGACTGTGTGGATCACAACAAATTATGAATAACACTGCAAAGAATGGAAATACCAGAATACTTAACTGTACTCATGAGGAATCTGCACATGGAACAGGAGGCAGTTGTTCAAACAGAACAAGAAAACATTGCCTGGTTTAAAGTCACAAAAGGTGTGCATAGAGCCTGTATCTTTTCACACTACCTCTTCAATCTCTATGCCCAGCGAATACTCCAAGAATCTGGACTTTATGAAGAATGCAGTATTAGGAGTGGAGGAAGACTCATTAACAAACTCCATTGCATGCAGATGACACAAATCTGCTTGCTGAAAGTGAAGAGGATTTGAAACATTTACTGATGAAGATTAAAGAACACAGTATTCAGTATAGATTGTGCCTCAACATCAACAAAACAAAAATCCTTACAATGGGTCAGTACACAGCTTCATGATAAATGGAGAAAAAGTTGAGGTTGTCCAAGATTTTGCTTTACTTTGTTCTACAACCAAAACTCATGAAAGCAGCAGTCAAAAAATCAAAAGATGCATTGCATTGGGAAAAGTTGTAAAAGACTGCCTTAAAGTGTTGAAAAGTAAAGATGTCACATTGAAGACGAAGGTGTGCCTGACTCATGCCAGTTGTATCATGTGGTTGTGACAGCTGAACATTGAATATGGGAGACAGGAGAAGAATTGATGTTTTTGAATTATGGTGCTGGATATGACTATTGAATATACAATGCATTGCCAAAAGAATCAACTGATCTGTCCCAGAAGTGAATATTCCTTCAAAGCAAGGATGGCTAGACTGAGTCTTACATACTTTGGACATGTTGTCAGGAGGGACTAATCCCTGGAGAAGAACATGATGTCTGGGAGAGGGGAGGGTCAAGGAAAAAAAGGAAGATCCTCAACTAGATGGATTGACACAGTGGCTGCAACAATGGGCCTAAACATAAAAGAGATCATATGCCTGGCACAGAGTAAGGAAGTGTTTCATTCTATTGCTATGAGTCAGACTCAACTCTATGGCACGTTACAATAACAAACCCAGTAAGGTAGATATTACTCACATAGTCTACTTGCTGAGATAATGGAAAGTTTTCCAAAATTATACACTAGGAAATATTGAATAAAGACTCCAAATCTTATGTTCTTAACATATTAAATTGGTTTTTGCTTATAAAATATATCCTCCCACTTCACCATGTCCTGAACAGCATCAATTTTAAGGGGAGAAACCACATTGAGTTCCAATTCTGTACAATCTGATGGATTGTGAAAATAGAATTACTGGTAATTCTTCCACATATCACTCCATTAACCTATCCTTAACATGCACAATCCCATCATCAGAGTCCATCTACATGAAGCCATGGTCCACCGCTACAGGACAAAAATTCCTAGAACAGATATAAACTTACTATTAAAATAATTTCCAACACATCATTTTACACAAGGCTGTCTTTAATAGGGTACAGAGCAGAAGAGTGGTATCATAGTATAAAGGTACTGCCTAAAGGTGACAGGGTTCTTGGGATATTCATAGTGTATTTGAATCCTTTGTCATCAGAGTGTGACAAAAAAAAGTGATGATGGATGAGATAACTCTAAAGAACAACTTCTTTCTCTTGTTCCTGATAGAGTGGTAATTGCACTGACTGTTCACTGCTGCACAAGACAGTGCACTATCCCAAATGTTCTGGACAGTTTAATGTGTAAATTGAGATTTGTTCAATTTCCAAAGCCACTTTTTAGTTTTATAATTGTATTTATATCTTTGTAAATTTTCTTTAAAAAGCCATAAATATTGAAAAAATTTAGTAATCGTAAATGTCCCCAAATATTCAAAAACTATTGCCTACTTCAAGTAGTAATAGATCATATCTGAAATCTTCAACCACTCATTCTATATTCATTTATAATAGCTTTCATAACAATTTCATAAAGCCTTTATCACTCAGTCAATCTTCCTTTCAGGTGTTCTCACTGAAAGTTATGTTAGTTGTCTGCTTTTTTTATTTATTTTTTTTTTCCGTACTAGAGGTTTGACTCTAGGGGTTCATGAATTTTAGGCAACTGTTCTACCACTGAACTGCACCCCTCTTCCTCCCCTTTTTTAAAAACAGGGTCTCACTAATTTGTGAAGGATGTCTAGAGCCTCAAACTCTCAATTCTCCTGTTTCAGCCTCTTGAGCTGCTGGGATTACAGGCGTGTACCACCATGCCTGGTTTAGCTATCTACTTAAAATACAAATGCCAAGACTAAATCAGAATCTAAGGATCATTCAACCCTAAGATTATATAAGCAGGAGAGAGAACTCAGATCTTAGACCACAACAGATATGGTGAAAAGTTATTAGTGGACTTCCTTAGGCACAGGAAGCCTCCTGAGAATGATCTCCCAATCATGAAATAGGAATCCAGGAATGAAAAGGCCCACTAATGAAGCCTTGATCAAAAAGGACTATAATTTCTTCTCTGTCACTCAGATCTGTCCAAGCTCAGCTCCCACACTGGACTCAGCTGAGTTTGGAATTGAGGGAGGGGCAAGTCAGACCTGTCATTAAAATATAAAAAAAATCTATTTTCCCCAAATAACTTATATATTCTATAAAGCACTTCCTTAACACTCAAAAAGAGGGCAAATCAAAAGTGATCAAGATTTTTTTCACTTCATAAAATCCTTCAAATATCTCAAGCTCTAGTCCATTGAGAGTAGACTATGGAAGGACAAAGTAGTGTTTTTAAAAGGAAGTAGAAGAAATAAGAAAAATATATCATGAAGTAAGTGCTATATTTATTAGTAAGTCCATCTGAGACACCACTAGGGACTCTCAAAAATTCTGAGATAGCTTTGCTGGACTGAAGATCCACATTTGCAAATAGGATTAATATTCAACAATATTATGACCACACAGAATTCCATTATCAACAAATCAAAGATGAATTCTAAAGAAATAGAATAGTTCATCACAAAGGGTAAGGGATATTTCATAATGTACATGTATAATTTCCCTTATTCTAATATTGTTACATAAATTAAAAGTGAAATAAATTGTCTTTTTTGGAGACTTTTAAGAAATATGAATATTTGCTTTTACTTTTGTTCACTTGCCAACATTATTCATTATGCTTCCATTTATTTTATTGTGATTATACAATATTTTCAATGATGTAAAATTTAGCAATATAATTCTTATTTTGAAAATCTACCAGCTTTTTGGAGTTGCTACAAATGTCTTCGCAAGAAGCTTGTTAATTATAATGTTAAGATGCTTATTTAAAACACCAGTCATTTAAACCCAGAAAAAATACCAATAATCAAGCTATAAAATGAACAGCAAAACAAATAATTCAGGTTAGATGGAATAGATGTTAGAAAGGGAAAAGAAAGTAAGGCCACTGAGTCTAATAGTATTTAGACACTAAGACGCTTATGAAAGAAAATTTTAAGCAAAGAATGTTAACCTTTATGCAAAATGCAAAAGGAAAAAAATCATACACAGAAAAATATGACTACAGAAACTATTATTCAGTTAATCTATGTGACAGTGTCTGGATCAAATAACAGGCAAGATCCATTCATCACAGAATTTAATATTTGCACTGTGACCTTCAACTCTCTTTTGTTCCTTCTATCTTCTTTAGACAGTTACTAAGATAGTAATCAAATATCCCATAGAATTGTTGTGGGGTATTTTAAAGAAATAGGCTTATGTGTTGTTTTCTAAATATCCCATACTCTGGGAGACTGGCAAAAATCACTTTGCCCCAGGTGATTTCCCATTGGTATTGCAGCAAATTCATGTATTTAAACACTTCATCCAAATAAGGTTAACTAGTTCAAAGCAAGAGTACTTATATTATTCATTTTTGGAGAGAATTTGTCTCTTCTTGATCTAAGGAGAACATGTTTTGCTAATATATGTATGTTCCCAAAATGTGTGCTTTTGTTTACCTTTATACTGACAGGTCAAAATTTCTATAAATATGCATATATTTTTTCCAAATGTCCTCTTACAAGTTAATGAATGTCTTTGAGTACATGAGGATTTTCATTACATTCACATTTTCTGTAAACATAACTATTTACACTCTACTTGCCTTCTTTTTAAGAGTGATTTACAAACATTTATTCAAATAGACCAGAACTTTCTCTGCTGAGATTGTTCCTATAACTTTGCTAATTTAAAAGAAATCACATGGTAGTTTCACAAACTTGAGAGATCTTAACACTGACTTTTCTCGCCATAAGGGAGTCTACTTAATTTGAACTTAATACTGTTCTTTTGAATTTTTCTCTACCTCATTAAATTAAATTGTTTCAATTATTTAAGATGCATTAATATTTCCTTTCTCTCAAAATTTAATGATGCTTGGGAAAATAATGATTTTCAAAAAAGCTGGGCAGCTCTTAGCCCAGAGCTCCTTTGAGCACTCAGGCCTCCCTACCCTGAGCTATGGCTATACTTCTCACTTACTATTCATAGTTACTGAGGCGCTTCCTTTTGGTCTCATCTTACATGGTCACTTTTAAATAGTTTTTGGAACCCAACTCTTTCATATAATTTTCTGCAAAGTAAGGTATTAAAACCCATGAAAGGATGACATATTTTGTATTTCTAAAGTTATGAATATCTGTGTGCATTTCCCTTTAAAAGATATTTTTTTAGATAACTATCATAAGCAAAACTAAATTTTTTTTTTCTCTCCCTTGGTTTCAGTAGGTTTCTTTGTCATTGTTAGGTGCCATCAAGTCCGTGTCCAATTCATAGTGACTGGATGTACAACAGGTGAAACACTATTGTCAGGGCTTCTCTGCTATTTATAGGGTTTTCAATGGTTGATTGTTTGGGGGGAGTGGGTGGCCAGGTCCTTCTCCCAAGCCTACAGCACCTGGTGTTCCCAGTCAGTCTCCCATCCAAGTATGACCAGGCCTGAACCTGATTAGTGTCTGAGATCTGACAGGATCAGCAGCCACAGTGCTATGGCTGCAGGCTATATATCCATATATATGTATATATATATTACTTTAATAAAGTTATATCTTCTGCTCTCTCTTACTTTGTCTAGTCTTACCATGATTGAATATTTGGGCCTATAGCCATACTAGTGTGGCGTCCAATCTCATCAGATCTCAGAAGCTAAGCAGGGTCAGGCATGGTTAATACTTGGATGGGAGACTGCCTGGGAACACCAGATACTGTAGGCGTGGGAGAAGGACCCAACAAGCCACTCCCAAAAAACAATCTGCCATTGAAAATCCTATGAATAGTAGAGAAGCACTGGCAATAGTGTTTCGCCCGTTGTAGGTAGGGTCACTATGTGTCAGATACCAACTCGACAGCACCTAACAACAACAACAACATATGTTTGTGTGTGTGTGTGTGTGTATGTGTGTGTGTGTGTGTATGTATTCCTTAAATATCCCTTTTAAGGGAGCACAGAATCTCTTATGTACTTTATCCAGTCATTTCTGTCTTTATTTAACAAACTATTGTTTAGTCCAGAAACAGACATCTTTTGCCTTTAAGAGGCTGACAACCAAATGGGAAAAATGTTGGGGAATGGGATACAAACAAGAATACAAATTATTAGAATTCTGTGAGTGCCATTTTACAAAAGTTAGATTTTGTGAGCAGTGTACAATATACAAAAAAAGAAGAAGAAAACTGGTGGCTCAGGCTGTAAAGAGCACTTGGGACCACCAACCTTACAACTGAAGGGGTGCTAAAGAGTCATCCAAACATGGGCTGTGACATAATCAAGATTTTCTTTCAGAAAGACAATACTGGGGTTAGCATGGAGTATATAGATTGCAAGGGAAAGAGACTAAAGGTAAAAGATTAAGGTTATAATTCAGGCAAAAAATAATGAGATTCTGAATAAGAATGTAATATTGTTTATTCTTTTAACAGTTCTACCCTAAACACTAAGATGTTATTGTTAGGTGCTATAGAGTCGGGTCCAACTCATAGCAACCCTATGTACAACAGAAAAACAATACCAGACACTGTGCAATGCCCTGCACTATTATCAGTGTTTCTCTGCTATTCATAGGGTTTTCAATGGCTGATTGTTTGGGGGGAAGTGGGTTACTGGATCCTTCTTCCAAGCCTGTAGCACCTGGTATTCCCAGATGGTCTCCCATCCAATTAGTTACCAGGCCAGTCGTGTTCAGCTTCCAAGATTTGGTGTATTGCTGTAAACCAACACTCAGATTGTTGTTGTTGTTTGATGCCCATGGAGTTGGGTGTGACTCATAGCAACCCTCACAGAGTTTTCAATGGCTAATTGTTTCAAGATCATTTTGGAAGTGGATTGCCAGGTCCTTCCCCCATTTTTGAGGTGCTGAGGGTTGAACCAAGGGCCTCAGAGAGTGCAGAGCAGCACTCTACCAACTGAGCTAAACCCCAACACTAAGATGTTGTTGTTAGGTGCCCTCAAGTCAAGTCCCACTCATAGCGACCCTATGTACAACAGATCCATACACCTGCCGATTCTGTGCCAGGCAAACGATCTTTTTTATGTTTAAGTCCATTGTTGCACACACTGTGTCAATCCATCTGGTGGAGGGTTTTCCTCTTTTGTGTTGACCTGCCACTCTTCCAAACATGATGTCCTTCTCCAGGGATTGATCTCTCCTCACTACATGTCCAAAATATGTAAGACGCAGTTTGGCCATTTTTGCTTCCAAGGAGCACTCTGGTTGCACTTCTTCTAGGACAGATTTGTTGGTTCTTTTGGCAGTCCATGGTATATTCAATAGATGTCTCCAGCACCACAATTCAAAAGCATGAACTCTTTTTCTGTCTCTCTTGTTCAATGTCCAGCTTTCACAACCATATGATGCCACTGAAAATGCCATGGCATGAGTCAGACTCACCTTCGTCTTCAATGTGACATCTTTGCTTTTCAATACTCTAAAGAGATCTTTTGCCACAGCTTTTCCTAGAGAAATGTGTCTTTGATTTCTTGACTGCTGCTTGCACAGGTGTCAATTATAGAGCCAAGCAAAGCAAAATCTTGGACAACCTCAATCTTTTCTCCATTTAATGTGAAGTTGCGTGTCGACACAGTCGTAAGGATTTTTGTTTTGTTGATGTTTAGTCGTAACCCATATTGAAGGCTATGATCTTTGATCTTCATCAGTAAATATTTTAAATCCTCTTCACTTTCAGCAAGCAGACTGGTGTCATCTGCATAAAGCAGGTTGTTAATGAGTCTTCCTCCAATCTTGGTGCCGCGTTCTTCCTCATAAATCTAGCTTCTTGGATTATTTGCTCAGCATATAAATTGAAGAGATAGGGTGAAAGTATACAGCCCTGACGTACACCTTTCTCTACTTTAAACCACTCAGTGTTTCCTTCTTCTATTCAAACAACTGCCTCCTGGTTCATGTACAGATTTCTTATGAGCACAATTAGGTGTTCTGGTATTCCCATTTTATCCATAATTGTGTTATAAAAGTGTTATCCATAATTTGTTGTGGTCCACACAATCAAATGCTTTTGCGTAGTCAATAAAACATAGACATCTTACTGATATTCTCTGCTTTCAGCTAATATCCACCTGACA
>VMDO01035896.1:0-15649 GCA_007922755.1 Pedetes capensis
GGCAGTTACAGAGATGGGGGAGGAGGGACCTTGACAGACTGGCAAGCAGGAAGCTCAGGAAAGTTGCTAGGATACAACCCCCACCCCCCAGGGAAAGGAGACAAATCCATCTCTTCAAGGGAACTTCTGGAGACTGCTGAGCTGTGGACAGGTAAGAAGACTCTTTAACTGACTACCACATCCACCTAAAAGACTCTGACATTAGAGGCCACAAAAAGACGTGATCCAGTACTTTATCTTCTTCTTTTTTCATTGTTTCTTTCCTCTTGCTCTGCAGGGGGCTGAACCCAGGACTTTGCATGGATTAAGTGCTGGCCACTCTACAGCACCCCCAGCTTTTTCTTATTTTTGCTTTGAGACAGGGTCTTGTTGAATTGCTCAGGCTGCCTCCAGCCTCAGGCTCAAGATATTCCTGCTCAGTTTTCAGAGATGCTGCATTTGCAGGGGTGCCACTCAGTGTCCAGTTCTTTTTTTCTTCTCTTTCTTGTCTTTTCTTTCTTCTTTTCATAGTTAACTTTCATTTCCTCATTTCTCCTTCTTTTTTTTTTCTTTGTGGTACTGGGTGCTGATCCAAGGGCCACACATATACTTATGTAAGTGCTCTGTCAATGAGCTGCACCCTCAGCCCATTTCTTATTTTTTATATTGACACAGGGTCTCGCTAAATTATGCATGCTGCCTCTGGCCTTGAACCTATGATCCTCCTGCCTCCATCTTGCTAGTCACTGGGATTACAGACATGTGTGCCACAGCGCCAGGCCCATTTCTCTTTTTTCTAAAGTAATTTTCACATTTTTTCTTTTCTAGTTTCCTTTTAAATCTTTTTCTGCCTGTTTATCACTCTTTTTCTTTTTAGTATACTTTAATTGAAAACTCTATGAATAGCCAAGTAGCACTGACATAGTGCTGGGTATCGGACAGCATAGGAAGTATTTCATTCTGTTGTATGTAGATTAGCTATGAGTCAGACCCAACTCGACAGCATCTACCAATAACAACATACTTTAATTATCATTTTTACGTTTTTTTTTTTTTTTTTGCTATACTGGAGGTTGAACCCAGGGCCTCGTGCTTGCATGCTCTGCAAGTGCTGGACCACTGAGCTGCACGCTCAGCCCATTTTTTTACTTTTTGAGACAGGGTCTAGCTAAATTACACAGACTGCCTCTGGTCTCGAACTTGAGATCCTCCCGCCTCCACCCCTGGAGCTGCTGGGATTACAAGCATGCGCCACCAAGCCCCGCTCATTTTTACTATTTTTTTTTTTTAAAGAAATCTCTTAGGCTTTTTACTTCTTATTGGTCTGCTTATGTTTACCTAATTCTGTTTATGTATATATTTTTATTATGTAAAGTTTTGTTTTGTTTCGTCTCTTGCTCCTTTTTCTCCCTCTTCCTAACATTTATTTCCTTTCTAGATCTTCTTTTTCCTTTCTCTTACTTAAACCCTTGTAGGATTTTTCTTTCTCCCCTTTCTCTGTCCCACTTTCTTACTTCAGGCAATCACTATTTTTACCTTCACTCTAAATATTTTGTAACTTCACATCTTTCTCTATATTATTGTTCCCATTCTCTGTTCTATGGTGTAGTCATTGGCTTTAAGCAATTTTAAGTGTATTTCTATACCTGGTTTGCTCAGGTATTGTACCTGTTTAGTGGCACTGGGGATTGAGATCTCAAGAGAAAGCCTCTCCCTAAGAAAATCTCCAAATAAAACGAGAAGGGATATCCATCCATACCAATATACAAATCACAAATCAGAAACAAAAGAAACATGAAAAGCAAGACAATGCAGCTCCACAAAAAGAGCATGATTCTTGAATCACTGAATCCAAATCTACTGAAATAATTAAAATATCACACAAAGAAATTAAAAGTCTACTTGTAAAAATGATCAATAACTTCAAAGAGGACACAAACAAGCAAAGGAATAAAGTAAGTAAATCAATACAGGATCTAAGTCAGAAAGTCACCAATGCAGAATACAAACTCATCAAATTGGATAAGAAATTCAGCAAGAAAGTGACATTTTGAAGGAAAAAAACCATCAGATATGTTGGAAATGAATAACTCTATAAAATAAAATACTCAAATAAGAAAGACAGTGGAAAGCATCACCAGTAGAGTAGATGAAGCAAAAGATAGAATGTCAGGGATGGACAGCAAGTTGAGGAAATATTATATTCAGATATCAACAAAGAAAAAATAATAAAAGAACATGACCACAACTTACAAGAACATGGGGACATGATCAAGAGACCAAAATCTAAGAATCTAGGGGATAGAAAAAGGGGCTAAGATAAAAACTAAAGACATAGAAAACGTATGCAATAGAACTATAGCAGAAAATTTCCCAAATCTGGGGAAATAAATGGACATCCAACCACAAGAGGCATTTACAACATTAAATAGATATAGTCAGAAAAGAACTGCCCCATGCCATGTTATAATTAAAATGCCAAGATTACAGAACAAAAAAAATACAGAAAAAGTTGCAAGAAAAAAACACAAACTCACTTACAAAGGCAGAATAACATCAGACTTCTGAGTACAAACACTAAAATCAAGGAAAGCATGGAATGATATATTTTAAGCCCTGAAAGTAAACAACTGTAATCTAAGATTACTATATCTCCCAAAGTAATCATTGAAAATTGATGGAGAGAAGAAGGTATTCTAAGACATGCACAAACTAAAGCAATACTTGACTACAAAGCCAGCATTTCAGAATATACTCAAGGAAAGACCGTCTCCATCATTAGAGTACGGGATAGAATAAATTTCATGAGGGGAAGAGATGAACTAAAGAGAACTAGGAAAGAATTAGTCATGTCTAACTCAAAAGAGCCAGAAAATCTTGAATATAAGGAAAGGAGAAAGAAAAGAACCAACCTGGAAAACACCCAAGCAATTACAAGAACTAGCAAACTCTTCTCAATTAATAAGCCTAAATATAAATTGCCTTAACTCTCCAATTAAAAGACATAGATTAGTAGACAAGATTCAAAATCAAGATCCAACAAAATTTTGTCTGCAAGAAACATCTTTCACTGGCAAGGACACCCATAGACTGAAAGTGAATGGATGGAAATTGATATATCAAACAAGTGAAATTCAAAAAAGGGAGGAGTGGCCATTCTTATTCCAGACAAAGTATACTTCAAGTTAAAATTAGTCCAAAAGGATAAGGTAGATCACTACATATCAATAAAGGGAACAATTGATCAAGAAAGAATATATAACAATTATAAATATATATGCACCAATTATCAGTGTATCCAACTTCATTTAAAAAAAAAAGGAAAGAAAATACTACTGGACTTAAAGGGACAGATAGCTCCAGATATAATAATAATGGGTAATTTCAATATCTCACTGTCATCAATAGATAGAATATCCTAACAAAAAACCAACAAGGAAACTTCATAGTGAAACATCACAATAGATCAAATGGCAATCCTAAAGTTCATACAGACATCTACAGAATATTCTACCCAAAAGCTACAGAATATACATTCTCAGCAACACATGGAACTTTCTCTAAAATAGATCACATTTTAAGCCATAAATCAAGTCTTAACACATACAGAAAAATCAAAATAATGAAAATAATGAAAATGAAAACACAATCTACCAGAACCTTTGGAGTATGGCAAAGGCAGTTCTAAGAGGTAAGTTCATAGCTATGAGTGCCCACATTAAAAAATCAGAGAGGGCTCCAAAAAATAACCTAATAATGCACTTCGAGCTCTTAGCAAGAATAAACAAACCCAAAACCAATAGACATAAAGAAAATAATAAAGATCAGAGCAGAAATACAGGAAATGGAGACCACAAAAATAATAAAAAGAATTGATGAAACAAAGACCTAGTTCTTTGAAAAGATAAAAAAGATTGATAAGCCGTTAGCCAAACTAACAAAAGGAAAGAGAGAAAAATCAAATTGAAAAAGGGAAACTTATAATAGACACCAACAAAATCCAAACAATCATTAGGGAATATTTTTAAAAATTATATTACAAGAAACTGGAACACTTAGATGAAATGGATAAATTCCTAGATACATATGGCCTGAAAAAGTTAAATCAAGAATATAAGCAAGTCAAACAAACCTATAACAAGCAGTGAGATTGAAATAGTATTAAAGTGTTTTTCAACAAAGAAAACCAGGACCAGATAGATTCATTGCCAAATTCTGCAAGACCTTTAAGAAAGAATTAACACCAATGCTCCTTAAATTATTCCATAAAATAGAAATAAAAGGAATACTACAACACTTATTCTATGAAGCCAGTATTACACTGATACCAAAACCAAATAAGGATAAAACAAAAAAAGGAAAACTACAAACCAATTCCCCTGATGAATATAAATCCTTAATAGAACACTTGCAAATATACTTCATAAACATGTTTTAAAAAATCATACACTATGATCAAATTGGTTTCATTCCAGCAATGCTAGGCTGTTTCAACATACACCAGACAATGAATGTAATTCAGTATATCAATAGACTCAGAAACAGAAATCACATGATCATATCAATAGACGCAGAAAAGGCCTGTGACAAAGTTCATGCTTTCATGATAAAAGCCTTGAAGAAATTAAGAATTGAAGGAACATGCCTCAACATAATAAAGACAATATATGAAAAACCTATGGCCAGCATCATACTAAATAAGGAAAAAAAATGAAACCATTTCCCCTAAAATCAGGAACAAGATAAGGGTGTCCACTATCTCAAGTGCTATTCAATAGAGTAATTAATCACAGCAGTAAAGCAAGAGAAAGAAATAAAAGGGGTCCAAATAGGAAAAGAAGTCAAATTATCCCTATACACAGATGATATGATTCTATATTTAAAAGGCCCTAAAATCTCCACCAGAAAACTCTTAAAGTTGATAAACCCTTTCAGCAAAGTAGCAGGATACAAAATCAGCATGCAAAAATCAGTAGCTTTTCTATATACCAATAATGACGAGGTAGAAAAAGAAATCAGGAAAATAATCCCATTGATAATAGCTTCAAATACATACATACATACATACATACATACATACATACATACATACATACCTGGGAACAAACCTAAGCATGAAGATGAAAGGCATCTACAATGAAAACATTACAACACTTAAGAAAGAAATTGAAGAAGACACCAGAAGGTAGAAAGACCTCCCATGCTCATGGATTAGAAGAATTAATATTGTGAAAATGGCTATATTACTGAAAGCAATCTACAGATTCAGTGCAATCCCTATCAAAATCCTAATGACTTTCTTTACAGAAATAGAAAAAACAATCCTAAAGTTCATATAGAAGCAAAAAAGACTCTGAAATGCTAAAGAAAGAACAATGTAGGAAGCATCACAATACCTGATTTCAAATTTTACTACTGAGCTATAGTAACAGAAACTGCAAGACTGGCAGAAAACAGACATGTAGACCAATGAAACAAAACGGAGGATCCAGAAATAAACCCATGCAGACAAAGGTGTCAAAAATTTAAGTTGGATAAAAGATATCCTCTTCAACAAATGAAGCTCGGAGAACTGGATACTTCATATAGAAAAGACAGAAACTAGATCCCTCTCTGTCACCTTATACAAAAATCAGTTCAAAATGGATCAAAGAACTTAATGTAAAACCTGGAATTTTGAAACTGCTAGAAGAAAACATAGGAAATCACTTTCAGGCATAGGCACAGGCAAGGACTTTCTGAATAGGACAACAATAGCTCAGGAAATAATAGCAAGAATTGACATATGAGATTGCATGAAATTGAAAAGGTTTTGTGCAGCAAATGACACACTTATCAGAGTGAAAAGACAGTCTACAGAATAAGAGAAAATCTTTGCCACCTATATATCAGACATTGGATTAACATCTAGAATATAAAAAGTGCTCAAAAAATTAAACACCAAAAAAGCAGTCTCCAAGCAAAAAATGGGCAAATGAACTGAACAGAGAATTCTCAAAAGAAGAAATACAAACGGCCAATAAGCATATGAAAAAATGTTCAACTTCCTTAGTCATCAAGGAAAGGCAAATCAAAACTACATTGTGATACTATCTCACCTCAATCAGAATGGCTAGCAATCACAAAACAAACAACAAAAAATCCTGGTGAGGATATTGTTGTTGTTGTTGTTGTTGTTAGGTACTGTCGAGTCAGTATCCAACTCATAGCGACCCTTATAGGGTTTTCAATGGCTGAGTGCTTCGGGATTACCTTGGGAGTGGATTGCCAGACCCTTCTCCCATTTTTGCAGTGCTGGGAATTGAACTAGGGACCTCAGAGAATGCGGCGCAGCGCTCTACCAGCTGAGCTAAATCCCAGCCTGGTGAGGATATTAGGAAAGAGAAATCCCACTACACTGCTGGTAGGAATGCAAGATGGTACAGGCATTATGGAAATCAGTATAGAAGTTCCTCAAAAAACTAAAAATAGAACTAACATATGCTTCAGCAGTACTATGCCTGGGTATTTACCCAAGGGAATATAAGCCAACATGTCACAAGATGCCTGCTCATCCATGTTTATAGCGGCACCTATTCAAAGTAGCCAAGATATGGACACAGTGTAGGTGTCCATCCATTGAATGGATAAGTAAATTGCGGTAAATATAAACCATGGAGTTTCAGCCATAAAGGACAAAATTATGGCCTTTTCTAGAAAATGGATGGAACTACAAATACTCATTTCAAGCAAAATAAGCAAGACCCAAAAAGACAAACATCATGTTTTCTCTCATATATGGATTTTAGACTACAATATATATTCAATATTAAAATATGTATGTCATGAAAGCAGAAGGGGTCTATGAAGGGAAAGATAATAGACTAAAGAGAAGGGAGAGGAGGCAAGAAGAAAGGGTAATGGGAGAAAAGAAATATCACATATTTTTCCCCTTAAGGCAAAACTGTTGTTGTTGTTGTTAGGTGTTTGACTCATAGCCACCCTACATACAACAGGTAAAACACTACTGTCATGCTTCTCTGCTATTCATAGGGTTTTCAATGGCTGATTGTTTTTTGGGAGTGGGCTGCCAGGTCCTTCTCCCAAGCCTACATCACCTGGTGTTCCCAGGTAGTCTCCCATCCAAGTACTGACCAGGCCCAACTCTGCTTAGCTTCCAAGATCTGACGGTATTGGATGCCACAGTCGTACAGCTGCAGGCAAGGCAAAATTAGGATGTAGATAGATAGATAGATAGATAGATAGATAGATAGATAGATAGATAGATGACAGACAGACAGACAGACAGACAGACAAGTAGAATGGGGCCACAGGTGGGGATATTCAGCAATTCTACTTATGGGTGTGTATTTGTCTAACTTCTGTTGCTATAACAAAGTATTAAAGAAAAGACTTTATTAGCACACAGTTTGGAGGCTGCAAGTCCAAGATTGGGCAGCCTAATTTCTTCTGCTTCTGGTAAGGGCCACCTTAGCTGGGTCACAACATGGTAGAGAAATGGAACAAAAGCCTACCACAAGCACCAGGAGTCAACTGTGTAGTGGCTCTGCTTTATGACCACCCACCCTCTCAGAACTAAGTGCGGTCAAATGACAAGTATATTAATCTCCTCCAAGAGTGACATTGTATAACCTAATTACCTTCATTAGGTCCTAGCTCTTAAAAGTTCCACTACTTTTCAACATCACTACACTTGGGACAAAGTGTTAGAGGATGAACCACACTCAATTAGCATGGTAAATATCCAAAGGAAATGAAATCAGTATCATGAAGAGATATCTGTACTCCCATACACATTTCACCAAAGCAATCCCAAAACAATCAGCCAGTGAAAACCCTAGGAGAGTTGCTTTGAGTCAGACCCAGCTCAAGAGTACCTAACAACAACATTATGTACTAGAGCGAAAAAACAACTATCTGTCATTAAATGAATGGTTACAGACAAGGTGGTGTATACACACACACACACATATACACACATATATATGTACGCATGGGCTGGGATTTAGATCAGTTGGTAGAGCGCTGCGATGCAGTCTCTGAGGACCTGAGTTCAATTCCCAGCACCACAAAAATGGGAGAAGGGTCTGGCAATCCACTCCCAAGGCAATCCCGAAACAGCCATTGAAAACCCTCTGAGGGTCGCTATGAGTCGGATACCGACTTGACGGCACCTAACAACAACAACATATGTACACATACACAAACACACACAAGAAATATCGTTGTTGTTGTTGTTAGGTGCCGTTGAGTTGGTATCTGACTCATAGTGACCCTACATACAACAGGTGAAACAGTATTGTCAGTGCTTTTCTGCTGTTCATAGGGTTTTCAATGGCGGATTGATTTTTGGGAGTGGGTCGCCAGTTCCTGCTCCCAACCCTGCAGCACCTGGTGTTCCCAGGCAGTCTCCCATCCAAGTACTAACCAGGCCCAACCCTGCTTAGCTTCTGAGATCTGACAGGATCAGATGCCACAGGGCTACGGCTGCAGGCTACAAGAAATATTACTCAGCCATAAAACAGGACATCCTACCATTTAGGACAACATGTTATGTTAAAGGAAATAAGAGAATACAAAATGACACTGAAATATCTCACTTGTATGTAGAATTTAAAAGTCACATTAATAACAGTAGAGAGTAGAATGGTGGTTGCCAAAAAGGAAGGTGAGGTAAATGGGGTGATGTTGGTCTAAAGGTACAAACTATTGGCAACAAAATGAATAACTTATGTTATTATAACTTATAAATTCTAATGTAGTATACAGCATGGTGACTATAGTTAATAATACTGTATGTTGTACTTAAAATTTGCAGACAGTGAATTTCAAATGCTCCCACCACACACACACAAAGAAGTAACTGTGTGTGGTGATAGACACATTAATTATCTTGACTGTGTTAATCATTTCACAGTGTATACACTCATCAAATCAACACATTGTACCCCTTCAACATATACAATTCTGCCAGTTATAAGAAATAAATCTTTTATTTCTATGTAAATGCAATATCCTGCTACTATGAAATTCAGGATGATAAAAGAAAATAAAAACACAAAAGCTAACACATACTACACAACAGACTGTTTTAAGGATTTCCCACGTACCAACTCATTTAGTGCCCACAACAAACCTATGACTACTTACTGTTAACTAACATCCATTTTCTAGAAGAAGACATTGAGTTACAGAGAAGTAAATTGCATAAAGTCGTGGCACAAATATGGGGTCTGTTGTTGTTGTTGTTTAGATTTGCACCCAGGTATCAGAGCACCACTCCCCATTCTATTAACCGAGTTTCTGTACTTCAGCACTGGTTGGGAGCTTTTCCCTCCCAATGCTGATCCGTCACCGGGCTCAGTGCCACTACCTCAGCTGTCCTCCAGATTTAAAGCTCAGGTGCACTCTTTGCTGAACCTCTGATTTTGAAACCATCCCACATTACCAAGTCCCAACACTACCAAAATACATAAGAATGATTTGGCCCAAAGCAAACTGGTCTACATTTCAATTGGTAGATAATGAAAATCCCTCATAATAATTGTTCAATTTGTAGGCATTTTATTGTATCATGAAAACATTTTACAGTCTCTAAGAACCTAAGCAGGGCTGGGATTTAGCTCAGTGGATAGAGCACTGCGCTGCAGTCTCTGAGGTCCTGAGTTCAATTCCCAGCACCGCAAAAATGGGAGAAGGGCCTGGCAATCCACTCCCAAGGCAATCCCGAAGCACTCAGCCATTGAAAACCCTATAAGGGTCGCTATGAGTCGGATACCGACTCGATGGCACCTAACAACAACAACAACAACAAGAACCTAAGCATTCTGTTTTGTTCTTTTCTTTACTATTCCCACCCTCATCCATTTTCATGGTCCTACAAAAAGTTAGAGCAAATTAAAAACAAGACTACATATTTAAGTGCATTGCTTAAATAGTGATAGATTAGAAAATAATATGAATAGTACGATCCTATTTTATAATTCTGTCTTTACATATTAATTCATATTAAGTGAATTTTAAAACATGGTAACAGCAAAGTATACAAAAGCTATGAATCTTTTTCGAGACAGATTCTGGCAATATCCCTGAGCTGGACTCTGAACTAAAATTCCCCCTAATAACTGTGCATCACCATGCCAAGCACTAAAAAATAATATTAATAAAATGAAATGGAAAAAAACAATAAAAATTAAAATTTAACAATATAAACCAACAACAGCAATAAAGATTCTTTGTATAATCATAATTTATAGATTCAGGATTAACTCATCACATTCTTTCTGATGTTTGTTCATGAAATGCTTTGAGCTTCATAATTTTTTTCAGAATGAGTAAATAGTATTCCCCACTCATTGTAACAGGAATGATATTGGGAGAATGAGTAATCAGCCATTTTCCTACGTATGGGTTCAGGCATAACTCAGACATGCAGAACGCATCAGGACTGAGGTAGGAGGACCACGGGCCACAGGGGGCATGCATCTGTGTGAATGGTGCAGCGAGTGCCTTGACAGAAGAAATCACAAGGGCAGAGGTGCACCTAGTACTGCAGTGAAGTGGGAGGGAAGGAGAGGACGACCTCAAGGAGGTGGCAGCTGAGCTAAATATGAGAGGATGGGCAGGAGATGGTGGAGAGAAAAAGTGGAGACAGAGTACTTTGCCACATTGTCAAAGAGCAAGTATCAAAAAAAAAAAATGGCAACCTTTGATTTAATTTCACCTTGTAGGAAATGTATATTAGTCACAACTTATAGTAAACCATTAGTTATGTATAGTGATACATAGAAGACTTTTTACATTTTGGCTATTCATATCATCAGATTGGTGAAGAGTTAGCAAAAATAAGGTTTTAAGCACTGGAATATTTTGTATTTTTGTGCAAGATGGATATATACACCTAAGAAAAATGAAAATCACTCTTACCTTGCCACTCTTAAAGTTTTCAATCCTTTTCTTCCCTATCTTGTCAGTTAGCCACCAGGCCCAGGTAGGCATATATTGCCATACATATGCTGCTGCCAAGAAAGGCTGATCTGCAATCCAAACTTCTTTCAAGTCATTGGCCATGGAGATTAGCATCAGCCGCACACAGCGACTAGTTGCCATCTTGAAGGACTGGTCTCCAACATTCTGGACAGCCTATAAAATGTTTTAAATGAAGTGAATATTAAGTATTTACCCATCTAGATCACAGAACACGTAAGCTAGAAAGGACCCAAAGGAAACCTCGTAGTGAGGCTACATTAAGGCCCATAAAGAAAAACCACAGGTGTTAAGGAGGGTTTGTAAACATTTGCATTATTTCCAAAAGTTCTGATAGCAATCATACACTTACTACATAAGATTGCGCAGGCAAACTACAAGATGAAGGATCTCTGATTTTAATTAGAATTACATCATCTTAGAGTTGTTAGTGATAATTTTATTCAAACTTTAGAGAAATCAAATTATTAGGTTTAGATGTAGCAAAGGAAAATCCACAAAACATGGAGTTCATGGGGACAAAATGAGAGAGGATCAAAGGGGTTTCTTAATAGTGATAAAAAAACAGTTAAATAATAGTAGACATAGCAGAATGGACTATTTGTAAGTAACATTTTACCAGTTTCACTGGGCTTTGTGAAAACAGGATGCTGAGACATTACCAGTTTAATTTTAACAAATCTCATAGTGCCTTAAGTTTTGTGAATAATTCACAAGCAGCTCTGACATAAAAGCTTTGATATATAGGATATATAGTGACAGACAGATATAAAGAGTAAAGCATTTATATTATTCCGAACTAGAAATTTTTACCTTATTCACCTCTGCAGCTAGGGCATTTTTCACGACATCTGACTGCACAGGTCCAGGGCAAATGTTAGAAACCGTTATAGATGGATATTCGACAAGTTCAATTCGGAGGCTATTAAAAAAACCCTAACAAGGTACAAAAAAACAAAAACAAAAAAGAGAATGAAAAGAGGAGCAAATAAAAAGGTAAATAAAATTAAATAAAGACACATGACTTTTCAAACACGTTTTGTATTACCTCAGTAAAAGACAGATACTGTAATCACACAAGCAAGCTTACTAGGCTTTTATTTTTTTTTTCCAGTACTAAGGAGTAGAACCCATGGCTTAATGCATACATTGCAAGCAGTCTACCACTGGGCTGCAACCCTACCCCATTATTTACTTTTTATTTTGAGACAGCATCTCAGTAAGTTATGAAGGCTGCCTCGGGCCTCAAACTTGTGACTCCTGCCTCCACCTAGTGAGTCGCTGGGGTTACAGGAGTAAGCCACCATGTCTTGCCTGTTCCTCATTTTCAACTGCAACAATAGGGACAATTTAAAACAAAAGTATCAGATCCTGACCAATATGAAATTTTCATCCTGATGTCATCAATGTTTTCATAGCATCAAGCACAGAGCAGTAAAAGATTTATCCCAGAAAATTCCAATGCACCCACCTCATGCCAGTCCTCCTCTCCCCACTCCAAAAAGAATGCCTGTTCTCCAGAGAATCCCTGAGGGGGGGGCTTCTCATTATCCCCAAAAGTGACTGAAAGTGTTCACGTTTGGTGCAACAGGGAGAAAACCAGGATTAGAACTTCACTGTAACTATCAGGGAGAAATTCAATTTTTGCTAATTACAATACCACTTTAACCAGATGAATTGTTTTCAGTGAGCATTGGTCTTTTTGGGGGTGGTAACTAGTGCATAGCTAGTTAAAAATGTAATATGATCACCTATTGAATAATGTTTGAAAATGCAAGCTAGAACTTCTAGACTTAAAGATATTGGCCATTTCCAAACCAACAGGGAGTAAACAGAAATCTGCTTCTCCTCGTCCTTGTTCCTAACTGAGCAACTGCACCAGGACTACGTTGTTAGAAGACTGGTGTCTGACTACTGTAAAGCCTAAATATCTAATCCAAGGTACATTCCTACAGTGAAAAGTTAGCAGCCCTTAAATGCTGACCCCCCAACAAGCACAGGGGCTATATGGGTTCATGCCAACAGAGACCAACACAGTGCCTGACTCAGAGATGGATGAAAAGGAAATGCTTGGAATATGAATGGAGACCTCCCATACCTTTAATTTTCTACCTCTTTCTAGCAAAAAAGTGAAGACACCAAGAAGGCCAATACATTAGACACTAAATCTTCTCCTAGTGTGAAATCATATCTCGTATACTGCAGTGTAAATGAGTTCACTCTGTAACTTGCTGGGGTTCTGAAAAGGAAATGTTTTATTTAAAAACAGCCTACTGGTCTCAATGTTCAATTACTAATATAGGTAACTACAGTTTTGACCTACCACATTCTATCAGAGAATCAAATCCAATGATAAAACAGAGTCTAAGAGAGCAAGCTAGACAGCTTATCTGTATTTCAGCGAAAACTTCCTGCATGTCCTATGAGACATGGTGTCTACCGATGGGTTATGTGCCCTCCCTTATCTGCCTGCCTGAGGTTTGCCCAACTGCACTACAAAAGGTAGCTGACAGCTTTTATAAATTATAAGGCAACCATCACAATTGCATTCCACTTAATGAATATCCATAACTGTCTACTCTCACAACACAGAGCAGAAGTCCTAAAGAATCAAAGCTTCAATTTTCATACAATCCATGGACAACCAAAAGAATCAACAGATCCATCCTAAAAGAAGAAGCACAACCAGGGTGCTCCTTGCAAGCAAGGATGGCTAGACTGCATCTTACATATTTTGGACTTGTTGTCAGGAGGGACTAATCCCTGGAGAAGGACATCATGTTTTAGAGAGTGGCAGGTCAACAAAAAAAAAGGAAGACCCTCAACTAAATGGAGTTACACAATGTCTGCAACAATGGGCTTAGACATAAAAACAATCATGTGCCTAGCACAGAATCAGGAAGGGTTTCATTTTTGTTGTACATGGGGTTGCTATGAGTCGGACCTGACTTGATGGCACCTAACAACAACCACCACAATAGGGACAATGCAGCTGCTGCCTCTGATTATTCCAAGTGGAACATTCTACTAAAACTAACCTTGAATTATATAATGTGTGCCTCCATTAACCATTCTCCTCCAACTAGAATTCAGATTTCCTTGTAGCCACTCTTCAAACAACATTTAAAATTCATTCAGTGCTAATACTTACATCTCATAAGAAATATAAGCCAAAGCAAGCTTTTCTCCTAAACATTGCCATGACTAGATTTTCTCCTTCCAATGAAACCATAGTGAAAACAGCCAAGGATTCTCACAGTAAGAAGATGGGATCAGGATGAATCATCCAGTATATAGTTCTGACACACATGTATAATTACAACAGGTAAAGTAAGTAGCCAGTAAAAGGAGGAAGGAAAAGAAGTCACAGAAATGGGACACAAAACTTCACAGTGAAGTGTGTGGAGAATAAAGGAGGGGTAGCTTCTCAGTTTGCCATGAAGATGTGGAAGAAGTAGGGATAAGAGGAAAGATGACAGGTAAACAAGAATATACAATTTTAAACAGCAGGAACTGCATCTTAATTTTATATCCCTAGGATCTGATGCAGTGTGTGGCATGGTGCAGGTGCTCAATATACATCTATTCAATAATTTTCAGCCTGCAGCTGTACCACTGTGGCATCTAATCCTGTCAGATCTAAGAAGCTAAGCAGGATCAGGCCTGATTAGTACTTGCATGGGAGACTGCCTAGAAACACCAGGTACTGTAGGCTTGGGAGAAGGACCTGGCAGCCCACTCCCAATAAACAATCAGCCATTGAAAACCCTATGAATAACAGAGAAACACTGACACTAGAGCCGGGCATGGCACAGTGTCAGGTAGTCTTTCCACTGTTGTACATAGGGTTGCTATGAATCAAAGGTGAGTTGATGGCACCTAACAACAATAGCAACAAACAATAATTTTCAAGTCTGTGGCTCAAGACCTTTTTTTTTTCTTTTTAATCATTTACTGAGGATGTCCTCTACTAAATTTCTCCTATTTTATCTCCAAATATCACTGTCAGATTCTAATGATCTCACCCAGTGATGGCCAAATTCCCCACAAACACACTGAGGTCAGGTCTATGAGAGTTGAGTATAAGCAGCCTTACCCGAAGAGCATGTTTGCTGGCACAGTATCCACTGGAAAGGGGCACAGATGTAATTCCCACAAGGCTATTCACAGTAACAATCTTCCCTTGCTTCCTCTCGATCATGTGAGGCAGAACACATTTCGTCAAGGACACTGTCCCTAAGTAGTTAAGCTCTATTAGCAACTTGAAAACATCCAGGTTGGTTTCCACAACCAAAGAACGCTGGGATCTTCCACCATTGTTGACCAGAATGTCAATCTAAATTCAAAAAATCAGCAAATGAGTACTTTGAGGCTGTTTGAAGGAGATGGTTGGTTATATGGTTAATTTGAAGAATCAGTGGGACAATGGAATATTCAGAGAAGTCAGCAATAAAAAGACAAAATAAAATAACCACAATCCACCTATGGAACTCCCATTTTAAATAACTTTATGATAGGTAACAAAGGTCATAAAAATAAAAGCAGGAGTAAATTTAACTTCTTTTGTTCTACATGGAGGCATTAGTACTTGTGAAAATATGAAAAATATTATTACCAAAAAAAGCCAAAAGCCCAGAAAGAGCCCCAACTCATAGACTAATTTCACTGCATGCCCCACATCTGC
>VMDO01035897.1:0-15642 GCA_007922755.1 Pedetes capensis
AATTCACTCCTGAAAAATTTTAAGTTAAAAAAAACTAAAGATTTGGAAAGATATTCCCAATGTGGCTGTTCTTATTAGCATATAATGTAACTTCTCATACATAAAAATACAACATTGTATCATTGCTTATGCTGTAATGTGTCATGAGTATGTTAGTACTGTACTTGAAGTACTTTGAAAAAACAATGCCATTCTAATGGAAATTGTATATTAGAATTCTTTTAAAAACTTTACTACTTTAACACCTGTTTTTCCTTTTCTACATGCTACTATTATAACTCCAGGAGCAGCACATGCATAATTATTTACATAATTTGGGATTTCCTTCTTGCTTAATTGCAAAGAATTTAAAATTTGGCAAATATGTTTTACAACAGATGTGAGGACAGATGCATAGTGTTTTCTGTTCTTAACATCAGAATCTGAATGCAATCTTAAAAACAAGCACTGGATGCTAACAGGATTGTTGAGGTCATAGATCTTTTCTTTAATTTGATTACATTTCTATTCTAAAATAACGATAAGATACTGATTAAAATCTGATAAATTATATACAGAAGGTAACTTGCCTTATTTATTATTCATCATGTCAGATTTTCAGGTGTATGTTACAGAGTTATTCTAAAGAAATAGCTGCTTTGAGTTTGTAGAAGTCCCTTTCCCCCAAAAAAACAACTTACTACACATCTATAGACACTTAAGACTGATTTAATAAAAGTAAGTCAGGAAATGTCTGCATATGTATACAATGTACAAAATTCTTTATTTATGAGACTGATGCATATTTAAATCAGAAATCCAAAGCTATAATCCTCTCAGGTTCTGAATGAACAGTCAAGAATGACAAGACAGAACATTCACATAGAACTACTTTTGTAATTAAAGAAATAAGCCTGAATATGTAATTTCGATCATACCTCTAAGTTTATCCCTGAACATAACACATAATTTTGTAAGGAATAATACCCTTCACACTTCTGCCCCATCTCTTTAATATCAGTTAGAATAAATGATGTCTATGTTCCCTTTAACATTTTAATTCCATGTTCATATACAGTTTTATGTTGTTGTTAGGTGCCTTCGAGTCGTTATCCGACTCATGTGACCCTCTGTACAACAGGGGAAACACTATTGTCAGTGCTTCTCTGCTGTTCATAGGGTTTTCAATGGCAGATTGATTTTTGGGAGGGGGTTGCCAGGTCCTTCTCCCAAGCCTACAGCTTCTGGTGTTCCCAGGCGGTTTCTCATCCAGGTACTAACCAGGCCCGACCCTGCTTAGCTTCCGAGATCTGACGAGATCGGATGCCACAGGGCTACCGCTGCAGGCATACAGTTTTATAGAGGTAGGCAATTTTAGGCTGGGTACAGTGGCATAAGCTTGAAATCTCAGCAACCAGGTAGGTGGAGGCAGGAAAAATCTCACATTTTTGGCCAGAGACAGCCTACACAACTAGGGAGACACTGTTTCAGGATAAAAAAAAAAAGAAAGAAAAAGGGCTAAGGGCTAAGGGTGTAGCTCAGTGGTAGGATGGTTGTAAAGTATGTGCAAGGCCCTGTCTTCAACCCCTGACCATTGCCAAAAAAAAAAAAAAAAAAAGCAGCAGTTATAATAAAATGGGGTTTAGAATTAAATACATTACCTTTTGACTATCGTTTTGTTTTTATTATTTCTTGTGCAACAGAATTCAAAATGGTAATTTCATTATCATTATTCTAAGACCACTTCAACTTCTGTTTTCATGTAAATCTTTATCTGAATGTTCCATTGAGTAAATGGCTATGAAGTAAACTTAAGTGGGTTAGTGAAAATTATGTTTGGCTTTCCCAGAGCATTTTAAATTTTTATAATTACACAAACCTTATCCTTGCTACAAAAACTTCTTAAAACTTTAACATCTTATTTAGAAACTGTAATTTTGTAATTAGAGAAACTTCTTAGCTTTAACCTAGCTCCTGCCTCATTAGTGGGTTTTTATGAGATTGAATTACAAGAATCATATTAGGTGTTATTGTGTGGGGTCTGACTCATAGCGATCCTCATAGGGTTTTCAATGGCTGATTTTTCAGGATTGCTTCAGGAATGGATTGCCATGTCCTTCTCCTTTACAAGAATCATAAAGACACTTAAAATTATTTCATCTTGATTTTCTTTTTCAAACAAGGAATGATAATCTGGCTTGAGCTGTAGACCTAAAGTAAGAGTCTATAATAATATTGCCTGCGACCCTACCACTACAGTGTCTGATCCAGTCAGATATTGGAAGGTAAGCAGTGTCAGGCCGGGTTAGTACTTAGATGGGACACTGCCTGGGAACACCAGGTGCTGTAGGCTTGGGAGAGGACCCAGCAACCCATGCCCAAAAAACAATCTACCATTAAAAACTCTGTGAATAGCAGAGAAGCATTTACAATAGTGTTTCCCCTTTTGAATACAGGGTCGCTATGAGTCAGACATGGACTCAACAGCACCTAACAACAACAACATAATAATAATATTGTATGCAGTCATGATATATGATATGAGCTGGGCACAGTGGCACACAGCTGTAATCCCAGTGACACAGGAAGCAGAGGCAGGAGGGTCACAAGTTTGAGACCAGAGGCAGTCTGCGTAATTTAGGGAAACCCTGTCTTACAAAGTAAAATTAAAAAATGGGCTGGAGATGCAGCTCAGTGGTACAGCACTTGCAAAACATGCAAGCCCGAGGCCCTGGGTTTAATCCCCAGTACAATAAATAAATAGATGAACAAATAAATAAATAAATCATGATATTTGAAAATAGGTGGAAATTAATATGATTTTAAATTTGGCATTTAAAATATTAGTAAACAGAATTATTCTGCTTTAATGCCACTTAAATATAATTTTTTGAAACATAATTTATCTCAGTTCAGAAAAATTAATTTTATAAATTCTTTTGAAAAGCAATGAACATAGAGAAGGGGAAAAAATCAATTCTGAAGGTATAAGATTGGACATCCATCAGGCACAGTGGCACAATCCTGTTATCCCAATGACTTAGGAGGCTGAAGCAGGAGGATTGCAAGTTCAAGGCCAGAGCCAGCTTGTATAACTTAACAAAATGCTGTCTCAAAATCCAAAAGAAAGAAAAAATGGGTTGGGGTTGCAATCATACAAAGTATGTGCAAGGCCCTTGTATCAATCCCCCAGTACTGCTAATAAAAATAAGAATAATAACAATGATAATAAGTAGACATCAAAACATACATGAACAAAGAGAATCTCTCACCTATAGAATATCCCTTCAAGAAAATCCTAATGTTAAGACACATCAAATATTTTGAAGATGCAGCTGATTCAGGAATACAGCATAATTTATCAAACTTGTGATCTAGAGTTATTAAATGCTCCATTTAATATTCTTTGATGTTTTCCCACACTTTGTTTGAGAAATTGATGGACATTAGCCCATTTAGAAATAACTATTACATTGAAGCATGCAGCGGTAGCACTGTGGATTCTGACCCTGTCTGATCTTGTTAGCTAAGCAGGGTCAGGCCTGGTTAGTACCTGGATGAGAGCACACCTGGGAAAACCAGATACTGTAAGCTTGGGAGAAGAACCCAACAACTACTCCCAGAAATCAATCCACCATTGAAAACCCTATGAATAGCAGAGAAGCACTGACAATAGTGTTTCATCTGTTATACATAGGGTCGCTATGAGTCAAACAACAACTCAACAGCACCTAACAACAACAATAACAACATTGCATTAAAGAGACTCAATTAGGGCCTATAAAAATATTAAAAAGTAATATAGAATGGCCCATATCAAGATAAAGAACAATCTAAACAAATCACTCTAGAAAAAATTGTACAGTTGGAAATTGCTCAGACTGGTATTTCCCTATGCTATGTTGTTGTTCTTATTAGGTGCCGTCGAGTCAGTATCTGACTCATAGCGACCCTCTGTACAACAGGGGAAACACTATTGTCAGTGCTTCTCTGGTGTTCATAGGGTTTTCAATGGCAGACTAATTTTTGGGAGGGGGTTGCCAGGTCCTTCTCCCAAGCCTACAGCTTCTGGTGTTCCCAGGTGGTCTCCCATCCAGGTACTAACCAGGTCTGACCCTGCTTAGCTTCTGAGATCTGACGGGATCTGATGCCACAGGGCTACAGCTGCAGGCTCCCTATGCTATAGAAGAAATCAAATAAGATAGACTAATTAATTAAAAACATATTAATAACAAATATGTTAAATTAAGGTAGAGATGGTAAAATAGATGAAAGAGAAGATTAATGACTTAAGAAAGATTTTCTAGAAACAAACGAGAGGGAATTTTTGCATGAGTAAATCATCACAGAATTGCAGAGAAAGATGGTTAATAGTCCAAGAGATCTCCTGAAGGGAACAACAGATGTAGACATGGAAACAAAAGCACACAGTAGTTAGAAGATGCCAGAGACCAAGAAAAAGAATATAAGAATGTCAGAATGTGGGAACCAAGAAGATAGACTAAAATTTTCCTGATGCCTGGTGTCACAGAGGCAGACTTTGAGTCATGCACTCAAGTACAAAGTTTATTTGGATAGTAACCCTAAGAAAGACTTACAGGAGAGCAGAGATGGGAAGAAATTGAAGTTCTAAATTGCAGAGGGCTGCAGGTAGGGTTCTTGGTCAATGATGTTCCCTGTAGCTGGAGACTCATGGCTGACCTACTGACATTTTACCATTTCATTTTTCATGAGAAATTGCTCTAGAACACTGCAAACTCAACAGACCTGAATTGGTTACCCTCTAAGCCAGGGATCTTCAGCCACAGGGCCATGGACTGGCACAGTCTGCATTTACATCCGTACTTACAGCTGTTCCCCAGGGCTCTCATTACTGTCTGAGCTCCACCTCCTTCCTCTGATGAGATCACCTTCCCCCACCCACTCATCACACATTCCCACCTCCACACTCTGGTTCACAGGAAAATTGTCTTCCACAAAACTATTTCCTGGTGCCAAAAAGTCTGGAGATTGCTGCTCTAAACTTTATGCATAACTTTTTACCTCAAATTTTTTTCATAATAATTTTGGGAATAAAATCCATCTAATACTGAAACAGCCATTGAAAACCCTTTGAGGGTCGCTATGAGTGGGATACCGACTCGAAGGCACCTAACAACAACAACAACAGCAATCTCTGAGTGGAAGAAGGACCTAGCAATCCACTTCCATAACAATCTGACATTGAAAATCCTATGGATAGCTGAGAAGCACTAACAATTAGTGCTGGACCAGGCACAGTGTCGGGGAGTGTTTTGTTCTGTTGTGTAAAGGGTCACTATGAGTGGAACCCAACTCAGCTGCACCTAAAGACACAACAGTCTCTAAGTGCTCCCTTTTTTCTACATTCCATGTGTTTGAATGCAAAATATTTCCTTAATTTAGTGTAGGACAACTTCAACAACTTCATGAAGTGGGAATTTGAAGATTTTTTTTTTTTCTGCAGTACTGGGGGATTGAACCCAGAGCCTCACAGCCAGGCAAGGGCTCCACAACGGAGCCACATCTCTACTACCATTCCTTTTTTCTTAATTTTTTAAAATCGGAGACAGGGTCTCACTACCTTGTGCAGGGTGCCTCTAGCTTCAAGCTTAAGATCTTTCTACCTTACACTCCCATGCTGGGATTTAGCTCAGTGGTAGAGCACCGCTCTGCAGTCTCTGAGGCCTGAGTTTGATTCTCAGCACTGTAGAAATGGGAGAAGGACTGGGAGAAGGATGTGGTAATCCACTCCCAAGGCAATTCCAAAACAATCAGCCATTGGAAACCATATGGAGGTCACTATGAGTTGGCATGATTCGAAGGCACCTAACAACAACCTCAGACTCCCAAGTCTCTGGGATTGAAGGGGTTTGCCATGGCATCAGGCAGAGACAGATTTTTGATATCCCACATATGTCATGGGCTAGGATTTAGCTCAGTGGTTAGAGTGCTGCGCTGCCATCTCTGAGGCCCCGAGTTCAATTCCCAGCACCACAAAAATGGGAGAAGGGCCTGGCAATCCACTCCCAAGGCAATCCCAAAGCACTCAGCCATTGAAAACCCTATGAGGGTCACTATGAGTAGGATACCGACTCGATGGCACCTAACAACAACAAATATAGGGCTGGGATTTAGCTCAGTTGGTAGAGCGCTGCACTGCAGTCTCTGAGGTCCTGAGTTCAATTCCCAGCACCCAAAAATGGGAGAAGGGCCTGGCAATCCACTCCCGAGGCAATCCCGAAACAGTCAGCCATTGAAAACCCTATGAGGGTTGGTATGAGTTGGATACCGACTCGACAGCACCTAACAACAACAAAACAACAACATATGTTACAATGTCTTTTTTCTTATGCTTTGCTGAATATTGTATTTTTCATAAAATTTTGATAGATTTTACTTGTCCTTATTTTTTGATTTAATTTTTAATTGAATAAAATTTAATTAAATTTAAATATAAAGATTTAATTTTAAAATTTGATGAATCTTTACACATGTATATTCTTTAATAAAGTCATCCAAGATACAGGACATTTTATTCAGTTTAGAAAGTCCCCTCATCATCACTTCCAGGGATGCCCATCAATATAGACTATATTCTGATTGCTGTAACTATAGAATAGTGTCTTACTTCTTTTTCTATTGCTAATAACACAAGAATGAAGACTAGGTAAACAAGAAAGAAATAGGTAAATTTTGCCTTACAGTTTTGATCCAAGGTCAACAGGTCATATCTGGTAATGAGCTTGCTGGCACCACTGAGGTAGGCAGCTCAGAGCATCACACAGTGAAAGAAAATATATGCATGTGTGTGTCGTTTGGTTTCTAGCTCTGTCTCTGACTCTCTATGTATACTTATAAATGCACCAAGACTCAATCATAAGGGCCCTACCCTGATGGCTGTATCTAACCTTTATCATCATCCAAAGGCCCCATCGCTAAACAATATAGTCAGATCAAATTTCACCCCTCAATGCCTCACAATGGGAATTGAACTCCAAAATGAGTTTCAGAGAAGACAAATCATATTCAAACCATAGCAAATAGTTTATATTACTTTTGAACTTATATAAATTAAATGATATTATCTGTATCAGCTTCTTTTATTCAATATAATATACTTGAGATTCATCCATGTCATTGCTGAATAATATTCAATTGTAGAAATTCCACAACCTACCTATTCATCTGAAGTCTAGACAAAAAGAGGTCTCAGAGGAGCCTAACTATAGGCAAGCAGTCATTGTTAGTATGTTCCTAGATTTTCATTCATTTGAAAATTCTTATCCCTCTGCTCCCATATTCATTCAATATTCCACATATCTTTTTGAATTTATTCAAATATAATTCCTGCATGTGGTGTCTTTTATTAACTTCCTTAGAAATAATGAGATATGCTTAATATTTTCTTCCAGAGGTAACTTTGGTCAATCTTATCATATTCTAACATGGGATTTAATCTTATACTCCAATAAACTCTAGTTGAAAATCATTCATGTCTTATTCAACACTCTAATTCCCAAAGTATGGCAAGGTGCACTAAAAAGGTTGTCAAATAGCACTTCTTGACCTATTGCTGTTGGATAACCCTTAAAAGTTATCTGCAATTATGGATGTTTCAGATAATCTGTGAAACTTGTCAATATCAGCTATGATGAATAATTTTTCTACAAGAACTCTTTAAATTTAAATGAATGTTTTGGAACAAAAATTATAATTACAATCAAGGGAAAGATAAAGTCATTTCTTATTTGAAGGATAATGTGTTGTGATTGTCATTTAGAAGATGATATCTCTTGCCATTTATGTATCATTGTTTATTTTATACTCACTTTGATTTAAAAAAACATAGTTTAATTTTCAGTGATATTTTAAAAGAAATTTTATCCAGCAGAGTTTTGAATATGAGCAAACACAATCTAACAAAAATTCCATATTAAATAGTATTGTTCTAATTCCTTAATTTTTCATGTATGAGATATATAGAATACAATTATAGTGCTATTTATTATGCATTATCATTTATTTTTAATAAAAACTTGATTTCATTTAATTTACATATACAATTTTCTGGTTCCAAGGATTTTGTACTTTATTACTTCTAAACTGAGATAGTTGCTAACAGTAAGGAATATCGATACAAAAACAAAGTATCACAGAACTTAGAAAAAAATGACTACCTTGCCCTTGAATAATATTTTTAAAAATCATCAAGTTTATCTTTTTGTCTAGAATTTGTATAAACATGCCAAATTTAGTAAAGCTGTCTTCTATGCTCATAAGTCAGCAAACACATCAGAAGCAGCAATTTCTGACAGATCTGGCTAAAGAATGGATGAGACCAAAAAACAAAGCTAGTAACACAGTGGTAGAAGGAGAGTTATAGGAAATGGGGAAGGTAATGTCACATGAAATTTAACAATAATATGAAGGGAAACAAACTCAATGAAATTAAATAGAACACATTCAACTTTTGATTCCCTACATAAGGGAAACATACAATACTTTCTGAGTTTTACTTATTTTGCTTAACATGCTGACCTCCAGTTCCATTCATTTTCCTGCAAACAAAGTGATTCCATTCTTCTTAATGGCTGAATAATACTATATTGTTTACATATGCTACATTTTCTTTATCCATTCATGTGTTGATGGATACCTAAGCTGATTCAATGGTGCGGCTATTGTTAATAGTTCTACAATAAATATGAATCTGCAGACGTAAGGATTGAAGTAGGATGAATATATGAAATGTAACAATGAAATACATGGCAGAATGAAACGCATTAAGTTATACTTAAAAATTTTCCAATAAAATAAATAAATAAATAAAGGATTGAAATAGGGAGACTATTAATAGAAAGTGAATTAGTAGAAAGTAAATAAAGGTGGATAATGGAGAGGTAAATATGATCAAAATATATACATATATGAAAATGTCACAATAAAACCTATTATTTTGTACAAATAATGTACACCAATAAAAATTGTTTTAGCAAAAAATTAAATATAACTTGCATGAGGGAGCGTCTACAAGACAAGAAACAATGAACTATAAAGGAGTAGAAGAATTCATTAGTTTTTTGTTTTGTTGTGTTTGTTTAAGGTTGGAAAAATCCAAGTGACGATGACATAAAAAGAATAACAAAAAAATCTTTTGAAGCTGAGAAAGACGTTATTGTTTTCTTGTGTAACTGAATCACATATAATCTAAATAAGGTTGAACCCAAATATCTAACTACACTATTAAAAAATATTTTTTTCTCTATCTAATTCTATCTTCATTCTTAGTCAGATTTGCCTCACATTGTGATAAAATGGTCACCAGTTATCCAACACCTATACACAAGAATTAAACAAAGAGTAGAAAGAGAATATTTATTTCCTAGTAGATTGAATATGCCCAAAATCTAACTTATTACACTCATTGTAGTCAAAGGAATGAATTGTATTGGCTGAACATTTGTTGACCAGCCATAGATTTGTTGTTGTTGTTAGGTGCCATTCACCTGGGTCCAACTCATAGCTATCCTATGTAAAACAGAACAAGACACTATTTGACACTGTGCCAAGCATATAATCATTTTATGCTTGAGCACTGTGTTTCTTCCCATTTTGAGTCATGACACATCAGGGGCTTTACTCCATTCTTATCATTAAGATCTACTCTTCTTTGAGGAGGCAACTCTTCCCTAGTAATCTCTTGAATGCCTTCCATCCTGTTCTTATTGTTGTTATTACATGCCATTGAGTTGGGTATGACTCACAGAGACCCTGTGTACAACAGAATGAAACACTCCTTTATTCTGTGCCAGGCACATGATATTTTTGGCTCATTTTCCAGCACTATTTTTGGCAGTGTTTCTCTACTATTCATAAGATTTTCAATGACTAATTGGTTTGTGAGTGGGCTTCTGGGTCCTTCTCCCTCATCTATTTTAGTCTGCAAGCTCAGCTGAAATCTATCCACCATGAGAACTGTGCTGGTATCTCAAATGCTGGTGCTATACCTTTCAGTATCACAGCAACATGCAATCCAGGACAGCACAACAAGCTGACAGACATTATGGGGAATACAGATTGTTACACATACCTAAATCTTAGGATCAAAAAGTGAGTGGACAAAGGAAAATCTGATTCCTGTTACCTGAGAATGAAGTAATTGATTCTGGGTATTCTCCAACAAGTAAGCAAATAATATATAAAGGAAAGAGTTGGCTTACAGAATGAGAGAGTCCAGGTTATGGGATGAAAGTAAAAAGTAAAAGATGTAAATGATGAGAAAAAGTTAAAGAAAATAAATACAAGATGGACATGAAAAGAATTTTTAAATATGATCATTAGCAGAAGGTAGTTATACAAACATATGTCTGTATAAATGTATTACAAAAACACATATGCACACACATACAGGGAGTCATCCCTTGATATCTATGGAGGTTTGGTTCCAGGACCCCTACAGAAAGGAAAACACATAGATGTTCATATCTCTTATACAAAATGGTGTAGTATGTACGTATTATCTATACTATCCAACGCCTGCATACTTTAATCTCAAAATAACTTGCAAAATTTAATACAGTATAACACTTTGGAAATACTGGTAGTTGTTATACTGCATCATTTAGGGAAGAAGGAAAAGAAAAAAGTCCATATATTTTCAGTACAGTTGCAATTTTATTCTGAATATCTTCAGATGGTAAATACAGAGGAAAGACTGGATATGTATACATATACACACACATATTTAACACACTCGTTGTTAAGTGCTGTCAAATCAGTGTTGGACTCATAGCAACCCTAAGCACAACAGATGAAACATTATAGTCAGTGCTTCCCTACAATTCAGAGGATTTCCAATGGTGGACTGATTTTTGGGAGCAGGTTGCCAGGTCCTTCTCCCAAGCCTACAGCATCTGGTGTTCCCAGGCAGTCTCCCACCTAAGTACTAACTAGGCCTACCCTGCTTAGCTTCTGAGATCTGATGGGACTGGACACCACAGTAGTACAGCTGCAAGCTATTTAATACACTAATAACATCATAATATCATGTGTATATAATATATATACATGTATATACATATATAATGGTGTGTACAGATATGAATATAAAGATAGGTAGATTTTTTAACTGAGTAGTTAATTTACCATAGAAATTAGGATTTGGAAGTAGTGATAGGAAATTGGAGACACAGCATGCATTCCTCAAATTCCATTTTCTTTACTAAACTAGTTGATTTTAGTAGATGATTCAAGAAACAAAATAGAAAGTAGCTTAATCTCCCTTTCCAAATATGCATTTGCTCTTGCTAAATGAGAAGGAAGACATTTATTTTTAAAGTAGGCACATATAATAAGCATGCATTGGTATGACTAAACTTTTTTCTTTGACCTTACCTAGTTCCAAATTTGGAAATATTGGTGCTAACAAACATAATAGAATTGTGTATGGCTGCATATGGATGCCGTTTTTATTATACCTAAAACACTGCAAACCTTTTTGAAGTGGATGAGGGCTAAAGGTTGAGTGGTTGTAATGAGTAAAATCGCAGGTTCCCAAGGGCAGTCTGGAAAAGCAAATGAACTGCGGTTTTAGTTCCTTAGAAATTACTTTGGCAATTAAGAGGTGTTCATATGTGCGGTCTGAGTGCAATCAGAGCACCCGGTGGAATACCCAGCCATTTCTTAATGTATGTTGGCCATTATTTCAGCAATTATAAAAGAGATATAAATGCTAACATGCACATTTCCAGTAATATGGCTTTCAGTCCCTATACCATCATTGTAGATGTGTATTATGTGGCTTCTTTAAACTCAGCTTGCTCTGCAAGGTCAATGCAACCAGCAATTCATTCCTTGCAGAGTAACCATTTTATTAGGTAGTGTGGAAGTTGAAGCTCCCTATTTCATTAAATGGCAATTAAGTAATTTAAAAATAATACTAAGCCCCTTAATCAGCTTATTTTGCCATGTATACCACCAGGGACTTTGGCAGTCTCTAACAATTAATAAGAAAAGTGCTTTACAAATACCAAGAATGATTTTAAGCTTTGAATTCTCCTGCCAAACCAGAGTTTTAAAAATATTACTATATGAAAAGGCTAAATTTTTAAATGTACTCTTCCTACATAAAAGAATAGGTTTTAATGAATGAATGAGGAAATTATCTATTGCTAGGTATATTTTGCTGTGGTTTATCTCAGTTGGTAGACAGTTGCTCTGTGCTCTCTGAGGCCAGGGGTTCAATCCCCAGCACCACAAATATGGGAAAAGGACCTGGCAGCCCTCTCTCGATACAATCTTAAAACAATCAGCCATTGAAAATCCTGTGAATAGCAAAGAAGCACTGACATAGTGCCAGGCATAGCACTATGTTTCATTCTGTTGTACATAGGATCGCTATGAGTCAGACCCAAGACAGTACCTAACAAGGTACATTTTATTTCACAGTAGTTCAGACAAAAAGCTGTCAGATGAATATTTATAATGTGAACAAATAAAAAGCCTTACAAATATTCATTAAATTAAACTCAGCTACTTATTGATGCATTAAAGAGAACATCAGTAAGTTTAATATCTAAAACAAAAATAATTCATCATCTCAGAAATATAGATGGTCTGATTTATGATGGTTGGACTAACAAATGTTTCACATTATGATGGTGTAAAAGTGGTAAGTCATTAATGAAAAACTGAACTTTGAATTCTGAATTTTGACCTTTTTCATGGCTAGTGATGTGCAACATGATATTCTCTGTCAGTATTGGGCAGCTGCATTAAGTCACAGCCCAGAGTCAACCATGTGATCGCAAGTGGAAATAATTGATACTTTGTATACTGTGTCCCTAAGCTATGGTATTCGATTATGTTAGGTGAATTAAATATATTTTCAATTATAACACTTTCAACTTGTAATTAGTTTATCAGGATATGACTCTACCGCAAGTCAATAAGCACTGATATTTATCCTGCATATCTATATCTATACCTATACCTATGTCTACATCTACATCTATATCTGTGTCTATAACTATATCTACCCAAATTTATCCCTGTCTATATCTATATTGGTTGAGTGTATAAACATACACACAGACACAAATACACACACACACACACACACACACACACACACACACACACATTTCTTCCTCAGTTCTAACTTCTTTCTAGGATAGGGTGTTTTGTTACCACTTTCCAGGAGCTTGTTTCATCAGCAGCAAAATGTATCAGGAAAACTTTGATATCACAAGGAAACTAAAGACTTTAAGGATAATAAGGAAACACTATAATGATAGTAAAATAAATTTAGAGTATATTCTAATAAGCTGAAAAGACATGATTGGATTATATGTTTAGAACAGGACAAAAAAAGTTGTTTTTCTGCAACTCTTGATCAAATAGTCCAGGTTCCTTGAGAAATAGAAGAAATATATTATCTGAAAATGTGAACCAGAAGACAAGATGAAGAAAAGAGTGCTTGGGGGAAGAAAAGAAGTGGCTCAAAATCCAAGGGTCTTGGTGGGTGAGAAAAGGACAGAACTTATCAGGGGGCCCCAAAATACTCATGGAAGGGAGACTCACACTGATGGAGTAGCTGAAATGAAAAGTACAGGTTTTTTTGACATGCAGAGCCCAAATTAAACTTAAAAACCCTAACTTTGGGGCCAACATTTTTCTATTAGGGAATATTGTTTCTCTGCATATTTCATTATGGTTACAGTTGACACCATTTCTAGAGGCTCCCCATTATAGATTCAAACAACTGCAATTCAAAAACATTAAAAAACATTTGAATATCTACTAAAAACAGTTCTTTTTCCATGGTATTATTCCCTAAACTACATGGTACAATTATTTCCATAGCACTTACATTATATTAGGTATTATGAATAACCTAGAGACTTAAAATATACAAGAAGATGTGTCCAGGTTATATGTAAATACTGTACTATTGAGAATTTGGAGATTTTGGTATTTGAAGTGGGTCTTGGAACCAATTCCCCAAAGATACCACAGGAAATATTTATATGAACTCATTTATATAAAGCCAGACTCCTTCCACAAAAAACTAAAGTATCTTAACAAGAAATTGTAAAGTAAATATTCTGGAACATTTTCCACAAATATTCATATCATGGAAAACTAAATACATTGTTAGTCTCAGGACCCTGTTGGATTCAAGTAAGAGAACCCATACCCGGGCCCCAGATTTTATAAGTTCTTACATATCTTATTACAAAGCTGTTATAGAACTTCTGGTATTCCTGCCACTTTATCTCTACACACAACTATCTCTCCACACAGACATTTTGTACCCCAAATACTAGGCATTCACTCTCAGAATTCTCAAGCCCTAAGGAAAGGTTTGTTTTCTTCTTCTGCAACTTGTTTTAGGGTCAAAAGCAATTTAGTGAAGATTTGAAGATTATATCGCTATGTTGAAGATGGCACTGCTCTGAAGGGCAAGGAGTATATGATTACCATGAACACTTATAGAAAATTACTTATCTAATCTTTCTCTCAGATAGATGTTAGAACCATGTATTTTTACAGAGTTGTGCTCATTTTGTTTCTTTTTATACAAATTTGTACATACAGAACTAATTAAAAATTAGTACAGCATTGACATTAGATGAACATGTTCCTGTTGTTGTTACCCGATATCAAGTCAGGTCCAATTCACAGGGACCCTCATATCTTTTCTTTTCTTTCTCTTTTTTCTTTCTTTCTTTCTTTCTTTCTTTCTTTCTTTCTTTCTTTCTTTCCTTTTTTTTTGTCTGTGTGTGTGTGTGTGTGTGTGTGTGTGTGTGTGTGTGTGTGTGTGTGGTACAGTGGTACAGGGGCTTGATCCCAGGGCCTCATACTTGCCCTCAGCCCATTTTTTTACGCCTCCCAAGTCCCTGGGATTATAGTTGTACACCACTGCACCTGGCCCTCATATGGTTTTCAATGGCTGATTGCTTTGGGATTGTTTTGAGAGTGGACTGCCATGTCCCTCTCCGTGCTGGGTACTGAACCTGGATCCTCAGAAAGTGCAGAGCAGTACTCTACCAACTGAGCTAAACTCTAGCCCATGACATGAACATAGCAGTTAGGAAACATTTTCTAAGAAAGGATATATATTCTTTTAAATTTTAATTATTTAGGGATAACATATAGTTATTTGTATTATATAGGCGAATAATATATATATGCCAATAAATATAGAAATATGTATAAATATACATGTGTGTATATATATACATACATACATCTATGTGTGTGCACATATATATATATATATATATATATATATATATATATATATGGGCTGATATTTAGCTCAGTTGATAGGGCGCTGCTCTGTAGTCTCTGAGGTCCCGAGTTCAGTTCCCAGCACTGCAAAAATGGGAGAAGGATGTGGCAATCCACTCCCGAGGCAATCCCGAAACAGTCAGCCATTGAAAACCCAATGAGGGTCGCTATGAGTCTGTCACGACCCTATGGCACCTAACAACAACTCTCTCTCTCTCTCTGTCTCTCTCTCTCTCCCTCTCTCTGTCTCTCTCTCTCTCTGTCTCTCTCTCACCATACATATATATATATATATATATATATATATATATATATATATATATATATATATAATTTGTACTATATGTT
>VMDO01035898.1:0-15642 GCA_007922755.1 Pedetes capensis
ATTTGGATGTCTCTTGTCTTTTTCTTCCCTGATTGTTCTGGCTAGGACTTCCAGTATATATTGTATAGAAATTGAAAGCAACGGCATCCTTGGCTGATCCTGATCTTAGAGGAAAAGTTTTCAGGTTTTCACCATTGAATATAAATGTTGAGTTGTATTCCTTTATGTCTAATTTGTTGAGAGTTTTTATTAGTTAAAGATATTGATTGATCTGATGTTTTCAGCTTTTCACCATTGAAAGTGAATATAGAGATAATTACCTTCTATTCCTAATTTTCTTAGTTTTCCTCATGAAAGAATGTTGAATTTTTAAAAATACTTTTTCTACATGTATTGAGATGGTCATATAAATTTATCCTTCATTCTGTTAGTGTGGTATATGCCATTTATTGATTTACATATATTGAATCATCCTTGCATCCCAGGGATAAATCCTACTTCATCACAGTGCAGGATACTTTAAGTAAATGAAAAATTCAGCTTGCTAATATTTTCTTGAGGATTTTTTGCATCTGTGATCATTAGGGATATTGGCCTATAATTTTCTTTTCTTGTAGGGTCTTTTTCTGGATTTAGTAACAGGATAGTGCTATTCTTGTTAAATAAGTTTGGAAATGTTTCCTTCTCTTCAATTTTTTTCAAAAAGTTTGAGAAAGACTGATAGTAGTTCTTTAAATGTTTGATGGGACTCTTTAGTGAATTCTTTTCTTTCTTGGAAGTTGTTTGATTATAGATTCAATCATTTTACTAGTTATAAGCAATTCCCAGCACTGCAAAAATGGGAGAAGGGCCTGGCAATCCACTCCCAAGGCAATCCTGAAGCACTCAGCCATTGAAAACCCTATGAGGGTCACTATGAGTTGGATACCGACTCGACGGCACCTAACAACAACAACAACAAGTCTGGTCAGAATTTTTCTTTCTTCATGATTCTGTCTTCACAGGTGGTATGTTTCTAGGAATTTATCAATTTCTCCTATTTGTGTATAAATGTATTGCTGTGGTATCAGTTATTATGTCTGTTATTTCATTTATAATTTCCGTCTTCTTTCTTTAATTTTGGCTTGTTTAGCTGAAGGTTTATCAGGTTAGTTTATATGTTCAAAAATCCAAGTCCTAGTCTCACTGATCATTTCTGGGTTTTTTTATTCTCTATTTCATTATATTTAATCTTTATTATTTTCTTCCTTCTGTTATCTTTAGATTTAGTTTGTTATTCTTTTTCTAGCTCTTTGAAGTGGAAGTTTGAGTTGTTACTTAAGACCTTTCTTTTTGTTTAATGTAGGAAATTGTCATTATAAACTTTCTTCTTAGAGCTACTCTTTTTTCCATATATTTTGTATGTTGTGATTTCATTTTTATTTGTTTCAAGATATTTTTGATTTCCCTTTTAGTCTCTTCTTGATCCATCGATTTTTCAGAAATATCTATTTAACTGTCACCTATATGTGAATTTTCCAAATTTTCTCCTACTGTTGCTTTCTACTTTCATACCACTATAGTCAAAAAGGATACTCAATATGATATTAGCCTTCTTAAATTTGTTACTATTGACTTTGTGACCTAACATTTGACTTAGAGAATGTTCTATGTAAACTTGAGAAGAACATATATTCTGCTATTGTTGGATGGGATGTTTTGTTTATGTCTGTTAGGTCCATTTGGCTGTAAATATAATTCAAACTGAATGATTCTTTATTGAATTTGTATTTGGACAGTCTAGCTATTATTGAAAGTGTGATATTGAAATCCCCTCCTATTTTATTTCTTTCTGTTTCTCCTTTCAGGTCTGATAATATTTGCTCTATATACATACATAATCCAATGTGGAATTCATATATGATTACTATTTTATATTTTCTTCATTAATTGACCTTTTTATTGTTATATAACCATTTTTGTCTCTTATGACAGTTTTTGATTTAAGGCACATTTTATGAATAAGTATAGCCACTGGTACTTTTTTTGTTTGTTTTCCATTTCCATAGAATTTCTTTTTCTCATCACCTTGCCCATGTGCATCCTTAAAGCTAAGTATCTTAGAAACAGAATATTATCAGATCTTGTTTTAATTCCAATCCATTGAGGCACTCTGTATCTTTTGATTAGAGAATTTAATCCATATATGTTCAGAGCAATTGTTGATAGGCAGGGACTTGCTATTGGTATTTTGTTAATTGTTCTATGGTTGTTTTGTAATTCTTTTTCTATTTTAGTGATATGATTATTTATTTATTAATGAACCCAAATATGTATATTCCTCTAATTTGGAAGATTTTAGCCATTATTTCTTCAAATAAGATTTATATGTCTTTTTCTTTCTTTTCTCCTTTGGCTGCTGCCATAATGTACATATACATTCATGTGATTGTATCCCATAAATTCCATGGACTTTCTTCACTCTTCTTTATTATTTTATTTCTTCTCTGATTTGTTAATTTCAAATGGTCATACTTTGAGTTCACAGATTCTTTTTTTTCTTGCTTGATCCAATTGGCTATTGAAGTGCTTTATTTTATTTCTAATTTTTTTATTGAACTTTTGAGCTCCAGAATAAATGTTTGATTCTGTTTATGATTTCTACCTCTTTATTGAACCTCTTATTTTGTAAATGTATTTTGTTGTGACTGTTGAGTTGTATAATGCAGTCTCTTCTACTTTACTGAACTTCATTATAGCACTTATTTTTAATCATTTGTCAGGCAATTCATTGATTTCCATTACTTTGAGGTCAGTCACTGGAAAAATATTGTATTTTTTGGTGGTGTTATGTTTCCTTGTTTTGTTTTTTCTTTGTATGTGTGTGTGTTTGTGTGTATGTGTATGTGTATTTTTTAAAGTCTTGCCTTACTGTCTGTATTTGAAGAAGTGGTCATATCCTTTGATCTTTATCAACTTTCTTCTGGAAAGAAAGACCTTTACCAATCAGCCAGCTTGTGATTCTGGGGGTCTCTCAGAATTCTTCTCAGGAGGCACCTATTCGATTCCTTGTGTGTCCTCTTATGGGGGAAGTCTTACAGTTGTCTGACTCTTAGTCCCACAAAGCCAGGCCATGTTCTAAAAAATTTCCCATTTATTTTCCCTAGGGCAGTGAACTGAAGTGTTCAATGTTAGGAATTTCCTCTCAATCCAGCAGAGTCATGTCAGCTGTCTTCATATGCTCATGTATAATTTGCAAAGGCTTGTGCATTCTGTTAGTGGAGATGCACATGGGGTACTAGTTCTGGAGAGAAGAAGTACAGTGTGCCTGGGAAACAAAAGGGCTAATAGGGAGATGTTGACAGATGATACATGCTATGAGGTTCATGTACAGAGCTCTTGGTGGATTCTGCAAGTGGTTGGTAGCAACTGAGGCCATTTGTTGAGTTATCCACTCCAATTGCTCTGAGACACTGTCCAATTTTTCTTTTCCTAGCTGGTCCCAGACTATTTTGTCTGTGTCAATCCCCTCAATCCCTGGCTGGGATGAGAAAGAAGCAAGCTTCTTTGGTGGCATCTTCTGAGACTGTGGAAGGAGTTGCTCACTGTGCTGCCATTTCTCACAATGGAAGAAATTTCAGGCTGAAGGAGTCTTTTGGCATTGAGCTATGCTATCTTGAGGAGAAGGATGACAAGGGAAGTGACACTATTGTTCTTATGCTCTTCAATGAACCAATTCTTGGAGTCTTCCCCCCGCCCAGTGGATGATGGTACCTCTCTGGTAGAGTGTCACAAAGTATGCTGGTCCATGAATGGTTGTCAAAATGGGTGTTTGTGTGCATGTGGGAGGAAGGACTAACAAGTCCTCTTCTGCCCTCTTGCTGACATCACTCCCAAGATGAATATCATTTGTAATTTACTTCTCCACATCAGCTTCTATTTTATAATTGGCACATGGCAGGTGCTTATGCATGCTTCTACATTTGGTTTGATATTTCCTACACAAAATTTTTCATTCTTAATAATGATAAAAATAAATTAGCTCTGCTTTTAAATTATTAGCTATTATTGTTAATTATAACTAAAGCCTTCTTACTATTTAAAGTTTTCAAATATTTGACATCTGTTAACTCATTTCTCTGAGTTCAGTTACTCTTTAGAAGCAGCAGCATGGGCAGAGCACTGGATCTTGTCCCAAGATCACCAACATCAGCATCACCCAAGTGTGAGAAGTGAGGAATACAAATTCTTGAATCAGAGCCAGATCTATTGAGTCACAAACTTTGGCAAGGTTCATAAATCTGTGCCTTAATAAGGCCTTATAATAAGGTGATTCTTATGTACACTAAAGTCCAAGGACCATTAGTGCAAAACAAGAAACAAATTTTGGTAAGAAAACCTGAGCTCTAGTCCCATTCCACATTTGGCTTTCGGAATTTGTGCAAATTATTTAACGTCTTTTTATATCCATTTTTTATTTATAAAATTAAGGAAAATATTACTTATTTCATGGATTTGCCAGAAAGATTATATCAGATGGTATTTGCTAGGAATCTTACACATAGTGCCTCCATGTGTCTGTCAGCTTGTCATGATGTTGAGGCTTGAGTGTCACTGTGAGGCTGAAAGCAACACTACCCATATTTCAGATACAGCAGGGTCACCCATGGTGGACAGGTTTCAGTTTCCAGACTAAGACAGACTAGGGAAAAGGACCTGGTAGCTCACTCTCAAAACAATTAGCCACTGAGAAACCTATGAATAGCAGAGAGGCACTGTCAAATATAGCGCTGGAAAAATGAACCCCCCAGATTAGAAGGCATTCAAGAAATGACTGGAGAAGAGTTGCCTCCTCAAAGTAGTGTAGACCTTAATCATGAGAGTGGAGTAAAGCTTCTGGGATCTCCTTTTGCTGTTGTGGCATGACTCAAAAGAAGAAGAAACAGTGACTGCAACAATGGACTCAAGCATACAAAGATCATGTGCCTGGCACATGCCTGGTAGTGTTTCATTCTGTCATACATAGGATCACTATGAAATGGATCTGACTCAGTGATACCCAACAACAGCAATTACACATAGTGAGCACTCAATAAAAAGTTCTTATCATAGAATGGTTCATATGACAAGTCTAGTTTATAGCACTTCACAAATGACTAAAATATTTAAAATACCTTATGGATTCCTTATAAAACTATTCCAAAGCTAATATCCAATTCAGAGTTGAGACCTAGGAATAACAGTTATTAGACTTTTTTTTTTCATTTGGAAACAGTATCTTTGATACCTTTAGCTCTTAGCAACTGGAAAAGCCATTATAGTCTATTTCTTAAGTCCTAAGCAAAAACTACCCCCTTTATAGCACATCAGTGATTAGCTCTGCTAGATTTTGTACATGGCACAAATTGGGCACTTAGGGTATATCAGCCATCCCAGGGAAAAAGACAGTGATAAGTGATGAATAAAATTGAACAGTCTCAGACTGAGGATTTAACTCAGTAGTAGAGTGCCTGCCTAACATCCACGAGGTCCTGGGTTTGATCTCCACCGCTGCAAAAAAAGTTAATTATAATAACAACAATAACAATAAAATAAAAATTTGAACACCGGGTCCTGTCAGCATGACTAGAAAAAATTACACTGAACACTTGCCTCCTAATTGGCTTCTATGTTAGAAAACAAATCCCTTGTGTACTGTGCTGTATGACTGACAGGAAAAATAGTTTTTAAAAAAAACTTGCTTTGGAAAGGGCCTCTTCCTTTGCCTGCCTACTGAACTATTGTACTGTTACAGAGCTGAACTTTCCCCAAGGCATTAATTACCTGGAAATGATCACCTGGAGGTTGGGTGTCCCTGACCCCCCCGTTTCAGAATCTACTGTTGCACAACTCTGTGATAAAAACCTTTACCATTTGTGATAAGCACCAGCCGCCAGCAGCAGCAAGGTAATAAGATCAAATCATTCCCCTTGCTCTTTAACCTGTCTGGGCGAGACAAAGGCTCAGCAAAGAGAGCATGTCATTAAATGTAATTTAGACTTCTGGAGTTTAGACTTTTGTTTTCATCAATAAAATAAGTGTTTAAATGTAAAGCCATTTTCAAGGATAGGAGTGATGAAACATTGACTTATTAGCCTCTAGATAATGTTAGGTTCTTGCCAGGGCATTCATTCCTAATAAAAGCATGAAAAATTCAAATGGTAAGTGTTGCATATTTCCCATTGAAAAGATATTCTAGATTATGTGTCCAGTGATCTCATACACATACTTTTTTTATGTGTACAGTATTTGTCTTTGAGTTTATGAATAATACTGCAATTACATTGAGCCTGAATTATAGGTTTGCAGTTGCGAAGCAGAAGATACTATCTGCACTAAATGACTTTTTAAAGGGTTTCCTAATGAGTAGTGGTGTTCAATATGTTGGGAGCTGTGAGCACCACATGTATCAAAGTGCTAGCTATTAAAATAGGCTTCTTTAATGAAATAGGATTAAATTGTCTTTAAATGAGCCATTTAACTTTATCAAAAATGCATTTCAATGATATGAGGGAGGGGTCAACTCCTTGCAAATGGTAACAAAGCAACTGGAGAGATCAAGTAGGGTTTCAAATTTTCTTCCTCCTCTTCCCTCCATCACCTGATTCATTTGCTTCTAGGTTGACAGCAATATCAATCTCTCATTTTCATGCTGACCCTGGCTTTTGCTCAAAGTCCTTATATGTTTTTGGCAGTTTTGACTTCAACAACAACTAGGTCACTCCCTGACCTTGCACTTGCACATCACCATTCTATATAAAAGACTAGATATTTTAAATATGAGTTTTTTGTACAATGTGTTTTAATAGATACCCAAATGAACATTGCACATCTGCCAAGGGAAACGTAAAATAGAGGAGAGAAGAGTAAATAAAAAGAGAGCCAATAGTGAAGGCAAGTAAAATGTACATGCTATATAGTTCTCTATTACAGAACTCCATGAAAGTTTCCTTCTAAAATGCATAGCATTTACTACTATGGTATTTGTTGAGTATAAATGATGAATGACTTTAGGTTTTGTTAGACTACTTAGCTGGCTGCTGGTACATACTCTATCACTGTGGTTAAAGCAAGAGTGGCCATGCATGATTATAAGGCATCTAAATGAGCCCTGTTATTTTGTGGGCTAGTATATTTCTAAATTAACATTTATCTACTAAGTTGAAATTATATACATATATATGTATGTATATATATATATACATACATACACACACACACACACACACACACACACACACACACACACACACACACATATATATATATATATATATATATATATATTCAGGCAAAATATTCCAATTCAAATATTGACAGTAAGAAGTGATAATGTTTAATAGCTATGATTTTCATTATTAAAGATATCTTTTTTAAGATTGAAGAGAGTTTTTTCTCAGTGTTCTGCATACTAACCAACTTACTGTGGGCACTAGGTAAATTCTAAATAATAATTATTTTGTTATAAATCTTCAAGAAATCTTTTTTTCTGGCTAAGCACAATGGTTGTTATTGTTGTTAGGTGCCATCAAGTCATGTCTGACTCATAGTGACTCTTACAGGATTGTCAATGGCTGATTTTTTTTTCAGGATTGCCTCAGGAGTGGATTGCCACATCATTCTCCCATTTTTGTGGTGCTGGGTATTGAACTTGGGACCTCAGAGACTGCAGAGTGGTGCTCTACCACCTGAGCTAAGTCCCAGCCCCAGGCACAATGGTACATACCTATAATTCCAGCTATTCAGGAAGCTGAGGCAGGAGGATAGCAGGTTGGAAGCCACAGGCAGCCTGTGCAAATTACCAAGACCCTGTCTCAAAATAAAAAGGGTTCTGGGGGTCTGGGGTTAGTGGTAGAGCACTTGCCTGGCATGTGTGACAGCCTGACTTCAACCCCCAGTACTCAAAAAAAAATCACATTTTTTCCTTGTAAAAAGATGTATACAGTTATTGTTAAAAGCTTTAAAAAAACACCTAAAACATTAAGAAGAATCCATAATCCTAGCACCTAAAAGTAACCTTGAAAGTATTGAGTAGTTAGCCAGTTCTTATATATAATTTATATGTTTTTCAAATAATGGACATCACACTTCCTCTAGGGAGCCTTCATCTTGATTAGGCCAATTTCTTCTCCCAGAATACCCATATTTCTCTCACTTACTTGCCTCATCTTACTATAGGCACATATTTAGAAGTTTGTCCATCCCTCGGTGAGAAAAATTGTATCTGTCTGGTCTTCATAGTCTTAACACCAAGTTTCGTCCACCTAGTGGTATTAAAACCAGGACTGTTAAAAGAACAAATGCAGAAGTGAGTTTAAATATAATTCTATATTCAACATTTTTTCACATAAGATGATATTAAAGCATTGTCCCATAGCACTGAATTCCTTCACAAATTCCTCTTCCCCTTGTATTTTGGCATAGTATATTCTAACTCAACTATATTTAATTTCTTTAACCTTTCTTGTATGATTAGGTAATCACACTCAGCCATTGTTTTTGCTTATGACAAAAAGCAATGTGTTGCAATGAACTCAGTATAAGTAGAGAAGTTTAAAGTATGAATCTTAATATTTTAAAAACAGAGAGTGTAGCCAGGCACAGTGTCGCTCACACCTGTAATCTCAGCAACTCAAGTGGCAAAGGAAGGAGAATTGCAAGTTCCGGGCCAAAAGCAGCTTGCTTAAATTAGTAAGACTCTGTCTCAAGATAAAACATAAAAGGGGGGTAAAGGGTACAGCCCAGTGGTATAGTGCTTGCAGAAAGTATCCACAATACCCTAGATTCAGCCTTCTAGTACCACAAAAAAGGGGAGTTAATATGGAAGGTACATTAAATATTCTGGAATTAATGTTAAATTCCTTGACTGCAATGCCATATACTATGAAAATAAGAAATAAGAATGTTTTTATTCTTTGTATACATTAAAATATCAAGGGGCATGGGAAGAAAGGAGGGGACAGGCAGCCAGAGAGAGAGAGAGAAAGAGAGAGGGAGGAGAAGAGGAAAAGAGAGGGGGACAATAAATGAGGGAGAGAAATGTAGCAAAAATTTAGCAACTGATGAATCTGATTACACAAGCAAAGGATCTGAATAGGTATTTCTCTAAAGAAGTCTACAAATCACTATTTATAACAGAAAACAAATAAAAACCACAATGAGATAGATATCACCACACACTTTCTAGAATAGCTATCATGAAAAATGACTGAAGGTGACATGTGCTGGCCAGGATGTAGAGAAAAGGGAACCCTTGCATACTGTTGGTCAGGATGTAAATTAGTATAGCCATTATAAACAGCAGTATAGAAATACTTTTAAAAATTAAAAGGAGAACTATCATGGCATCCAGCAATCTCACTACTAGGTATATAGAAAAGAAATGAATCAAGTATGTTGAAAATATATCTATATATACTTCCATGCTCATTGCAACAATAATAAACAAGATATGGAAGTAACCTAAGTGCCTGTGGATGAATGAATGGATAAAGACAATGTAGAACACCTATGTACAATATTATTCAACCTTTAAAAAGAAGGAAATCTTGCCATTTGTGACAACATGGATGAATGAGGAGAACATATACTAAGGGAGAGAAGTGAGACACAGAAAGACAAATATTGCATTATTTCACTTATATGTGACATCTCAGAAAGATGAAAATCAAGGAGGAGAATTGTGATTGCCAGGGGCTGGAGGATGGGGGAAATGGGAAGACACTGGTCAAAAGACTCAAAATTTCAGTTATGCAGAATCCATAAGATTTGGAGGTCAAATAAATAGCATGTCTACTACGGCTAATAAAATTTGCTGAAGCGTAGGTCTTAAGTGTTATTAACACACACACAAATGGTAATTGTAAAGCAGTAGACTATTAGTTTGATTGTGGTGATTTTTTCACTATGTACATACATATCAGAACACCATGTTTTATGCCTTAAGTGTGCATAATTTCATCTACATATACCTAAATAATGCTAGGGGAAAAAAACGAAATCATATTTGTATTTCAAGAGCTTAAAAATCTGATCAAGAGACATGTTTACAAATTACACACACAGAAATATAACAGAAGTAAAAACCATATACTTAAAAATATCAGGCTGAGAGATATTGATTGTAATAGGATGTTAATTTCCCTTTGGGGAAAATGATTTCAGAGTATCAGGTTTATTTCTCTTCATAGCAGATGTGTTTTATGCTATATACCTTCCATTCTTTTTCCTTTCATCACATTGTAGGTAGACAAAAAGTATTCTTTACAGGTTTCCTGATGCAGATGGACATTATGCAATAGGTGATTCCATTCTTTGGCTATTGAAGTCTGGCAATAGCAAGAACTCTAAAAAAGGGGCGCAACCTTATTCCTCATAGTGCCATGGCCATATCTTTAAGGTGTAGCTGACCAAGAAGCAGTGAGAACCCAGATTCTGATTCTGCTGCTGGAGAATGTCTCACAGCCTTTTGAGTGTGCACTGTATTCTAAATGCCTCTGAGGAACATAACATGTTCTCTGCAGGGGCAAAGGAGAGTTCTATTCTACTTAAGAAATCACTCGTGGTACAGGGTAGAGTGTGAAATGACTTTTGGGATTTAGTAGGTGAATACTTAGACTTATCACATTAAATTCTCTCCCCATTCTAAATGATAATGTTGACATCTTGCTTGACAGCATAAGAAATTATCAAATCCTTTTCCTGATGACTTCTATAGTTATTAGTTCTCTCCTCCCTTTCCATTTCCTATGAACAATTTGTTTTTTGGGCTAGTCACAGTACAGCTGGAACACTTTCTCTGGTGTCCTCCAACCATTGAGAATGGAGTGTTCCCTGAACCTGAGGGCTGAACTGACAGGTGCTAGTGGCTCAGCACCCTAAATCCACAGCCTTTGTGCTAGATGTTCTCATCTGGTCCCACTCGCAGTAGAGTGACATGCTAGTAACTACTCCTTAAGTGGTCTTTAGTTTCTCTAATATTTTTATATTTTATAATTATTCTTTTCTTTTAAATGAAGGACACCCTTGGTTGTCCTTTAAATTCCAAGATCTTACTCTAAGAACATATGCATTACATTTGGTATTTTGATTTCAAGAAATTGTAGATTGAAGTACTCTTCATATAGACCCTGGATTTTCTGAGATACAGTGAATTAGAAATTTTCCTATGTTCTCTATATAAATATATGAAGGTCAAAACATATTTTTGCTTTTTGCTTGTTCATTTTATAAGTTTTGAAACTAACAACTAATATTATTTTGTCATTAGGTACCATTGAGTTGTGTTGGACTCATAGTGACCTTATGTACAACAAACAACACACTATTATCGGTGTTTCTCTTGCTATTCATATGGTTTTCAATGACTGATTTTTTGGGGGAAGTAGTTTGCCAGGTCCTTCTCCCAAGCCTACAGAACCTGGCATTCCCAGGTGGTCTCCCATCCAAGTATTAATGAGGCTTAGCTTCCCAGATCTGATGGGATCGGATGCCACAGTGGTACCACAACAGTTTCCATGTAATGCTCTAGGGTCTGCTTTAAACCCTTGAAATCCATTCTTAAAAAGCTGAATCCCTATTATAACTCTAAGTTGTTGCTGTCATTCCCATTCCTATTTTCCAAATGGAGAAAATGAGGCTTAAACAGATTACATAATTTGTACCAGTTTATACTGACAGTCAGGGTTGGGTATATAATTTGTGAAGCCAAGTACAAATGAAAATTGTGGGCCCTTTGTTCCAAAAGCAGCAAAAGCAATATTCTTTTTCTTTTGCAGTCTCTTTCCCAAGCTCTCATAGTGTTTTTTGTTTGCTTTATCTGTTGACTTCACTTGGAAATGATACTGTACACTCTAGTGCCTGGCACCTCACCCTACAACTTCTACTAGGCTTGCAAACCTACCTTGGCCCAGGCTCCACCGGGACAAAAAATGGCAGTGGTTATAGGGCGGGGAAAAAGTGGTACCTGAATGGAACTTTGGGTATCAGCAGAAGAGTGATCAGACAGCTGAGGAGGAGTCCTAGGGAGGCAAGGAGATTGTGGGAAGTGGGACCTGAGCTGAAGCTTCAAGCCCTTGATGCATGTGTCATTGTCCCATCAGACCTCATTAACAAATCACATAGCAAAAGATAAATTTATGAAGATTTCAAGACAGTGACCATAAAATGTTAGGACTCAGACACAAGGCCCTCTTCTGAGCTTTGCCATCAGAGAAGAGGAGTTCATTAAAATGATATAAATTCATGAAACTCTGTAAAGTCCCTCCCCAATGGAGCTGGCATTATTAGTACTAAGTACAGGACTCTAAAGTCCTGTTCTTCCCCATCCTGGAAATCATGGTCATTCAGTAGAGGAAACAGGAATTATATAAAATCATTAGGGATGAGAAACCACTTAGTAAAAGGCAGGCTTTTACTAAGAGAAGAGAAATCTTTGTGTGGGTCTAATGTTGAGAGAAAGTCTAACATTCACTTTTAGGCAGTCCAACCACTGCAGACTTTTATGCTAGGTAGTGATTATGCTTTTAATTAAACAATTTAGCCTCCATATTACTATCTATATAAAAGTAAGCAAAATGTGTTGTCGTGATGCATCATCATCATTGCTTTAAAAATGTTTTTCTTTCATGATGTCCTGGAAAATTTCCTGCCTAGGCTTTTAATTAGTCTTTCCTGAATCAATGCTTAATCTTGACCATGTGGTTCTTGGCTTTGGACAGTGACCACCCTGGGGTTGTTATAGTCAACATCCCTGAGAAGTTAGGCTGGAGTTCTCAGGAGTGGAGGCTGGCTTCTAGCATCAACCCACCCTGCTGTTTTAATTTAATGAAAAATTTCCCTATTAAGTCCATGTGCACAGTTCTTCTGAGGGAAGGAAAGCAAATTCACCACTGGATCTGCACGTTTCCCATTACCCTTAATAAAACATATTCCACAGCGTGGAGTGACATTTCTAAAGAACAGATCTTTCAGCGCCTGTCTCTGTACCATTGTGCATAACTGAAGCCTGCCAGGTCACAAAGGGAGATACTGGGGAAGTGGATTAATATGTAAAGTAACCGAGGTGCCTTCAGATGATGAATTCTACAGCATACTCTATAAATTCCTTTCATTTTGAGAGCAATTGTGCCTAGAAGTTAATTTGTATTCCTAAGGCTTCCCCTTTTTCTCTTTAGAAAATGACAGGTTTTGTTCATCTTGAAAAGTTTGTTAACATTGTGGCACATTAATTCTGTGGAATAAATATTTGTAACTAAAGCTTGGTATAGAAAATTATGGCTAGGAAATGAAATGTATTTTCCTAAATTATACAGAGTATCCCAGTTCTCTTGTGGTGCCTGCCTTAGAAATGCAATGGATATGGTTTGCTGTGTGCTTTTGGATTTCTAAATAATGCATTAACATTCATATATATATCCTCCTTATTTTAACATGCTACTCGTAAATGTACTTTTAAGTTCTGAACAAGTCAGTGCAGCTAAAAGCATCAGGATTTAATAATTACTCTCTGTTGTACACACAGTGGTTTTCCACATCACGTGAGCTAGCAGTGCAGAGTTTAGGGTTATAAGCTTACCTGGTAAGCACAGGGATCTGAGGTAGTCTGACATGCTTTTGGAAGATTCTATTATGTGTTGCTCCAATAAATGTAGTTTCTAGAGGATGACAAAGCATTATTTTAAAAGTATAAAGATTCTGGCCATCATTACAAACAGTAGAGTAACTATGATAAGTGTGTTTCATACTCCTGGGCCTTAGATTCCATCTAATGGAGTGTCAGGAAGAAATATGGGGCTGCCTGGGTCAAGCATTTATCAGCATCTCTTCTCTAAATGGGCTGGGATTTAGCTCAGTTGTTAGAACGCCACTCTGCAGTCTCTCAGGTCCCAAGTTCAATTCCCATCACTGCAAAAATGGGAGAAAGACATGGCAATCCACTCCCCAGGCAATCATGAAATAATCAGCCATTAAATACCCTATAAGGGTTGCTGTGAGTCAGACAGGACACGACTTGATGGCACACAACAACAACAACAACAACAACAACGTCTTCTCTGAAGAGTATTGTCTCTTCAGAGAAGAGCTCTTAAAAAAGACTAAGCCTTATAATGAACCATGCATTTTTGTCTTTTAAATATATGTAAAGATGCTTCTGATTAGTCAGGGCTGATGAAGGATGCATTTGAGTACAAAAAAGGATACACAAGCTATACTGGTGCAATGACTCATTTTTCCTTTTGCTACCATATAATGCCTGGTCTTATAAAGATAATATTTCTACAGATTTCAAAGTAATACATTAACTGGAAAAATTTGCATCACTATGGCTTCAATTTAAAAAAATTCAAGACAGTGCTTAGAATTAATGTTTGTCATTTATCCACTTACATGGAAGAGAAAGACTAGTCCTAAATGATAGCTCTTAAAATAGCAGCAATGTCCCATGGATGATATTGAGAATCAAGTTGTACTTCTGAAAAAGCACTCAGAGCATTTTGCTCTTATATATCACGAAGGTGGAATCACTTCTAAATTTGTCTTAGCCCAGCTACTAGCTAAATGAAGTTATACCTTCCCCATTGCTCCACACAAAGAAAACCCTTTTAAATCATGTCAAAGAAATGTCCTTTGGATGCAATAGTCTCTTTCGGCCAACTTTCTGGCTTGAATCCCACACAGGCCATTTCCCTTCAGCATCAGAGGGGTGGGAATGACTAATATAGTATCCAATTAAATAAATAACTAAAACTTTCTTTTGAATGATAAGTTTGGACAACATTTAATTGAAATATAGTATTTTCAAAATCTCTAGATCTCCAGTTGCTTTATGAACATTCTAGTGCTTTGTTGTTGTTGTTGTTAGGTGCCGTCTAGTTGGTATCCGACTCATAGCGACCCTCTGTACAACAGGGGAAACACTATTGTCAGTACTTCTCTGCTGTTCATAGGGTTTTCAATGGCAGATTGATTTTTGGGATGGGGTTGCCGGGTCCTTCTCCCAAGCCTACAGCTTCTGGTGTTCCCAGGTGGTCTCCCATCCAGGTACTAACCAGGCCTGACCCTGCTTAGCTTCCGAGATCTGATGGGATCGGATGCCACAGGGCTACCGCTGCATGATTCTAGTGCTAGGCGGCCCCTTTTTCCTAATTGCTGTACTGGATTCACTCACATGTGCTTTCTTCCCTAGCATTCCTTGCTTGCTCTTCTGTGGGATTTTATAGAACATGTAATCTGGGAGGATTGAATTACACCTGTATTGTAAACTTGTCCTCGTCTAGGAAGTATAATTTTTCTATTGTACCCATGTATTTCTTCAATAATCAGAAAAGTTTATTTTAAAAATAAAAGAATAAGTAAAGGGTACATAAAATATTGAAAATAATTTCCTTTAGATTTCTTTGCTTGAACCAGAATTGCCTGCCTCACTGTATGTGTGTGTATAATTTAAAAAAAATTTTTTAATTATATCTCTTTGGTGGAGTACAGAGTAATAAGTCATTTCCTATATCAATTATGCAACTATTAAATCATTTGTGCTTACACATTCATCATCTTACATATTTTACCCAACAATATAAACTAAAGAAAAGAAAAAAGTAGGAATTTTAATTAATATGTAATGAGAATCATATGTATTCATAGCTTATATTCTCATTTTTTCCCTTCCCCCCTATTTTCATGCAT
>VMDO01035899.1:0-15640 GCA_007922755.1 Pedetes capensis
TTTCATAAAGCACATCCAAATAATGTTGCTACAAAGCCTTCTATAATTCCCAGTCCCAAGTATCTATCTTGATTAAAATAAATTACACTGAACCTACTCTTTAATGCAGTTTTATCTGGATTGCTGGTAGCCATAGTAGCTCTCACTCACCCACAATGAAGATTATCATCCCTACTTCTCCCAACTGGAACATTCTCCAGAGATGTTAGTATGTCCTGCAAATATATGACTTCAGTGAGGCCTCTTTCCTCCAAAGTCTGTAGGTAAGAGTGCAATTGGCCCATATCTGTGTAAGCTCCTATTCTCTGTGAAATATATCCACTTCTCTAAGCAAGGAATAGGAATGGACTGGCCACTAGTGAGTGATGAATTAAGTCCTATGCCAAACATAACTCAATGGCTCAAAGCATCACAGCAAGTCCATAACTCCATGCAAAGAAGATGAATTTACTCAATTGTAAAACCTCACTTTTGTAATATTTTATGAAGCAAACGATTAAAATAATCTCCCCCACAATTTCATAGAATACCAAGTACAGTGGTAGGTGGCTAGAGTGGTGGACTAAGATGAATTAAAGTCCATTGACATTGGGATTATTTTGTCTGATCATTAGAGCAGACAAACTTCTTAGAGCAATGACCTTCAGATGTGTTGATAACCAGTAAAATTATTTGAGTATTTTCTTCCAATGTATACATCATGTATTTTAACTTAAATATATGTGTATAATGCATTTCTGCATTATGACATCATGACTATCATTAAAAAAGCAAAAATATAAGTTTTAGAAGTTTAAATAAACCATTTAAAATATTTTCTTAAATATTGGCTTTGTACTATCATTTGCTAATATCCAGGGCAAAATAAACATAAAACAAAGTTTTCTCAAATGATATTATTAAAAGATTTTTCAAATAACCTTTTGTATAAATTTTATTTTTCCTTTGCTGATTTTATTCAATTTTTTTCACATTGCCACTACTTTTTCTTTTTAACACAGATAAAAAGGAACCCATCTATGACTCAAAGTGTCTACACTGTGGCCATTTTCTTTCACTTGTGTTCTACATGCTACCTTCTCCCGTTTCTCTGCAGAAATTTTAAAAGCCATTCTGTGAAGGAAAATAATTTAGATTCAGGAAGACAAGCACTATATGTTCTCTGTCATATGTAGCAACTAAAAAAGTACACCCAAAAGTAGAATATTAATTACTAGGGACTGGAAAGGGTGCAGAGTGAGAGGAAAGAGGGTAGAAAAAAATTGTTAGATTTGATCAGTGCATGCTGTATACATGTGCAGAAATATCACAATGAATCCCACTAATATATATAATTACCATGTATTAATAAATGAAAACATTTATTTACCGTCAAAAAAACTAGTTCAGTTAAAACTAGATAAATAATAAGTCCATCGACCAAACTCACAGAACTGAAAAACATCACGGTACACCAAAAGTTAGGGAAGTATAAGACACAACTGTCAAATCTCTCTACTTTTGGAATTCTGATATTTCATCAGCTAAACTTGTGGGACCATATACCACATGGACCAAGTAAGGACACCAGTGTCAATCCATGTATTAAAAAAGATGGACTATCTCTTATCCAATATTCTTGGGACCAGAAGACTTTTGGATTTTGGAATTTGGGGGGGGGAGACTTTGAAGTACTTTCATATGTCTAATGAGATACCTTGGGGACAGGACACAAGTCTAAGCATAAAGTTCATGTAATTTTCATATATACCTTATATACATAGCCTGAAGGTAAATGCATACTTATTTTTTTAGTAGTAAGGGATGAACCTAGTGTTTTACAGATGCTAGGCAAGTGCTCCACCACAGAGTCACTCTTCAAATCCATTTTTTTTTATTTTTGAGACAGGATCTTGCTAAGTTACACTGGCTGCCTCTAGCCTCAGACCTTTGCTCCTCCTGCCTCTGCCTCCTGAGTTGCTGGGGTGACAGGCGTGTGCCACAGTAGACAGGTACACAATCTTTTAAAATAATTTTGTACATGAAAATCTTTCATGATTTGGGATTTTCCACTTGTAATGTCAAGTGTATACTAAAGTCTCAGATTTGGGGTCATTTTGGATTTTTTGGAGTTTCAGATTAGGGATACTCAACTTCTGTCAGTAAAATTTCATTCCTGTTCTTTTCTGACAAAATACAGAAACAGAAGTCTTAATGGACCTTGAGCACACCCTGAACATGTACACTCAATTTTGGAAACTTCTGTTGAAGAACACTGCTTCCCACGAAGTGGTTCATGGACCAACAAGACAATGTTTTGTCTTCCACTCATTCTTGATTGGTCCACTGTCTCTTCTACATCTCAAATAATGGCTGTGCTTCCTCCATCCCTTTTTGATATCCATGATGTAATGTGCTGTGTGCTAATATTTGAATATATCATAGCCCAGCAGTCTGTCTGGGAAATGGATCTTTCTTCCCAGTAGTATCTTTGGAAAATTAGAAGCCAAAGCACTGTTTTGGCTTCTCTACTCACAATTTATTACTCTATAATAGAGGAAGGTAAGAGAAAGAGAGATATCAATGTGCCTTCAGGGTTGGCAGGCCAGCAGTTATGAACAGAGACCTGAACACAAGCTGGCTGGCCAGTCTTGTTCTCAGACGGGGCCTGAGTGACCTAGTACACAAGCTTGAGTCTCAGATGTTGGAGCTCTACGAACCTCACACCAATTGTGCCGACTATCTGAACTCCCCACAGGTCTCCTTCATGAGTCCAACACAGGCACAACAACCATTGTGACAAGTGGACAATGTTCTGCCACGGAAATCTTAGGGCAATCAGTCCTTTTATCTTAGCTTCAGCTTTTCATGGAGATCTGGGATACCTAGAGAAAGTAAAGAGGAAGTCAAAGTTGGTTCTTTGCTCATATGTCTCAGGTGCTTGGAAGTAACTCTAAGTGTATGAGTCTTACTTATTTATGCAAACAGATTTAAACTTTTATATTGAGGGCTATGGGTTGTTAAAGAAGGTTCATGCACATAGACATGCCATAACCATAGTCTAGTATTTGAGAAATACTAACTCTAGCAGTGGCTTTCTTGGGAGAATGCCAAATCATTAGAGTTCTTTCATTTGAAACACCCATTTTTTTCTGAAGTGCTTGCATCTCTGTGTTTAATTAAGCACTCCCTTGAAAGCTCAAGCTCTGTGGTCAGCAATTCCAGCTCTGTCTATAGCATTCAATTCCTTCCATTGGCTATTTTTAGGCCTGGGAGAATCACAGAGTTCTAATGCACAGAAGCCCAGAGAAAAATAAGATCTCAAGTCGAGACTCTGTGATTACATACTGAGTTCCTAGGACTCTAGAGGCTCCACTAATATACATCTCCAAAGGAAATAGCCTATGCTTATTTATCTACCACATTAGCATCAACCCCATCAGTACTAGACTTAGGAATAAGTTCACACAGCAAGGAAGGGCTTCCATGTGTGACATGGAGAGCAAATGTGGTCAGGAAACAATTTCAGTTCCAAGAGTTTGCTGTCAATAACCATGAGAGGGAAAATGAACTGAAAACTTTGAAAGAGCCTGTCACTGTTATTTCAATGCATGGATTTTGGTAAGTATAAATTCAACAACTCACTTGTGAAAATCCCTAGCTAAGGATATCTTCCTTAGCCATGAAAACAATCAAGGAAAGAAGTAGTGATGAAAAAGAGAAAGGAAGGAAGAGGGGAAAGAAGCATAATTTCAGAATCTGTATTAAGTGCAAGACACAGTAAGGGACACTTTGGTGTATGTAATGTACTTGTTGCTACAATAGCCTAGTAAGATTAATATTAATTTTTTACCAATTTTAGATAAATATGATCACATTAATCAAAAGTGAAGAAACTGAACAGATTGTGTTGGAATCATGCCTTAGCACAGGGGTCAATGTAAAATAATCCAGAAAGACAAAATTCCATCTTCCCTTTTTAGCGTCTAGAGAAAAACGTTTTTGCTGCCTTGTACTGGTGTAGGGGATATACTCCTTTTACTTAGAAATTCGTTTGGTTGCCCACCACGACCTATATCTTGGTCCATTTAAAGTGATTGTTCAGAACTGAAATTCTGAGGTACATTTTCACTGTTGCAGGCTCTTCAGCTACCATGGGCTCTGGAAATGTGCTCTTTTCTTCTTCTCACATATTCACTTCCCTTCCCTTTGGAGTCAAATATGTGTGGTCCATCCAAAGACAAGGGCAACATATCCAAAGCTGAAAAATGAAACACAAGGACCTTCTCCTAGCTGCTCACTCTGATCTGCCACTGAATCAGGCTCCAGATGGCCCTGATGGATCCCAGCTTCTTCCCCTGCCTGCCAGGGTTCTTCCACAAACACCTTACATAAGGACAACTGCCTGGCCATCATGACCACTCAGACATGACCTGGGAAACATTTCAGAATCCCCAGAGTAGTCAGAATGGCTACCTCTGAGTAGCACTTAGGTTCTGCTCCAGGCTTGCCTTTTTGTCACATTGTCTCATAGCTGTTCATGTCCATGCCTCTGGACAGTAAGCTAGAGGATGGAATGCTCACCATGTTGTCTTCAAATCTTGTACTTAGGGTGTTCGTTAAGATTTTCTCAATGTCCAAATGAATGGATGAGTGAAATGGGAGACTGACAATCGCCAAAAAGTCCAGTGTAGCTGAAACAGCAGCCCAGAGTCCAGTGCTTTTGGACATTCTCAGAGGAAGCCTTGCATTTTGTCACCTGGCTGTTACTAGGGTAACTTCTTGCTCTCTATTACTACTCTCTGGGTAGCAACGATAATGGACATAAAATCCATTCTGTGTAACATCAAATAGCTGCAGATACCTTGAGGCTTTGTAACCTCAGACCCTTAACATAAATCTGACACTTTACACTACAACGCTGCTGTTACAAACACCTACACTGCCCCCTCCACATTGAAATGTATTTTCTCCAATTTGTTTTCTACAATTAAACTGACTTACAGATTTGAATTCCAATAAATATTCCTAAACAGGGAGTGAATAGTAAGGTTTAAAGCATTTATTTAAGAAGAAATGATGGGGAATTAGCCTTTAAACAAATGAGCTTCTAACAGCTTTAGAGAGGCAAGGGTAGGTAATGCAAACTTCACACAGCAGGTGGTCAATAAGTGTTCATTTGTCTTTTCCAATACCTATGAAGTCTTGGATAATGGAACCCAAATCTAACTGTTCTATTAGGTATCACAATTACCTTTTATGGAAAAGTTGATGGAATCTTAGGAGCTCTGGAAATCAGCTGTGCCCTCTTTGGAGAGGAGTGTTTTTTACTCTAGAGTTTTGAAAGTAGCCCAAAGTGATCCACTGGGACAATCAACTCAGGGGGCTGAGACAGAAGGATCTCGAGTTTGAGGTTAGAGACAACCTATTTAACTTAACAAAACCCTGACTCAAAATACAAAATAAAATAAAAAGGGCTGGGGTGCATCTCAGTGGTATAGCACTTGCCTAGCATACATGAGACTCTGGATTCTACCTCCCAGTACTGAAAAAAAAGGAAACATGATATCAATATTGTTTACTTTACTTTATAGTTTCTAGAAGGTTCCATTATAAGTCCCCTTATACGTGAACTAAAACCTTGTTGATAAGACAGGAACCCTAAAATAAATATTGTCTGGCAGTTTTTGTTTGGCATTATACAGACCATTGGAATTGTGAACTATTACCTCAAGCAGAAGACCTTGGCACAGGGCTCATATTTGTCCTAACCACCTTCTGATGGGGAATTTAGGAAAATGGAAAGGAGCTGGTATGGCTATTTAGCAAGTTGTACTAGTGTCATGTGCTCCATATACTATTCTTAGCCAGTAACCCATCTGCACAGCTACAGAAGCCCCAAAGCCAAGTGCACTTTCACTCCATCATTCCATTGGTTCCAGCACAGAGGAATTTCCCATGTTGTGGGCTTTAAAGGTCCATTTGCAATTCTTAATTGGCTCACTGTGAGAAAAGTCTCTCTCTAGTCTTAACATCTGTATGTGATGTCATGACTATCCATTCCTCCTTCCGCTGGGAGGTCCAAGATCAAAGCACCAGCAGTGTGAGTGTTTGGTGAGAGCTTGCTTTCTAGGTCACAGACAGCTATCTTATCACTGTGTCTTCACATAGTGGAAAGGCAAAGGAGTTCTCTTCCATCTGATTTATAAGGGCATTAATTTTATAAGGCCCCACTTTTATGATCTAATCACCCCAAAAGGTCTCACTTCCTACTACAGTCTCATTGAGGATGAGGATTTCAACATATGAATTGGTATGAGGGATACAAATATTCAGTTCACAACACTTCTGTTAGGGCCAAATACATGGGTTCCATATACATTCCTCTACACCAGAAGTGGCACAATTTCAGGGATAAAATTCAGATAGGTTTTAATGTGAATGGTGGCTTTGAGGGGAGATTGGCATAGTAACCTAAGGAAATATTTCTTCCAGGCTCACCTTCTCATCATTCTAGGAAAACAGCAGAGATGCAAAGACCAGGAGAGCCATAGAGATCTTTTCACTGCTTGGCCCTAGCCCTGTGAGAAATAAATGTTTGTAGTTTCAGCCATTCAGTCTATAGTATTTTCATTATAGTAGTCTGCAAGAACTAAAATAAGATCCATCAATAACGCGTACCATACTACTCTGATGCCTAATGTCTGAGTATCATAGGGTCATAAATGTCCCTGTGCCCTCTACAGTATATACTCCTTTAACTGGCAGCAAGATTCAACAATCAAGATGCACAAAAGACACCTATTGTGGAGCAAGAGCTCCCCTAATGGTCTCAACATTTTTTACTCATGGACTTTAGAGTTGTTTTCAACCAAGTTGTTTCCAAAAGCCCCTCATATTTTATATATCATATCATACCATGTCACATTAAATATATGAGAAAGATCAACAATGGAGCCTTGGATGAAGTGTGTGGATACATCTTGTTGTTGTTAGGTGCTGTCAAGTTGTGTTTGACTCATAGCAACCCTCATGGGGTTTTCAATTGCTTATTATTTCGGGATTGCCTTGGGAGTGGATTGCCACATCCTTCTCCCATTTTTGTGGTGCTGGGAATTAAACCTGGGACCTAAGAGATGGTAGAGCAGTGCTCTATCAACTGAGCTAAATCCCAACCCTGGATACATCTTAGATATCTTCAAACTCTCTGCATTTTTATGCAAATTATTCTGTCTGTATGAATATTTTCATTTTTATAAGGAAAAAGTTCCATAGTTTTTAGTCAATTCCTCAAAGGATTTTGAAAGCCAGAGTGCTAGTAACCAAGAGTCTGAAGGTACTTGGGCTCTCATCAGCACATTTAGTCATGTCAGCTGCTCACTGGTTGGTGGTTTACATAGTTTACCAGTTGCCTCCAACATCAGGGGTTAAGAAAACCTGGACATTTTACTGTTGGTTCATTTGTTTCATTTGAAATTCCCTTTTCCTACTTCCTACACCCCTCTCCAGGCTTTCTGTTTATCTGTGTGCAAACACACCTGCTGGCTCAAATTATCACTCAAAAGAAATGCTGTGTTTCTCGTTTCAGGAGTATTAATGGCAATAGGGCCTGTGTGCTTATCTTGCCTGTGTCCCAAGAATATGAAATGACTCCAACAAGGCAGATTTTCTTTGTAAATAAAGCAATCTGGCACTTGTCCTATTCTTCCTTGGCAGAACAGTTTGCCTTCCTCAGCTTGTGGACCCCTCATCCTCCGGAAGGCATTTGCCACTCCGGAGAAGATGCCTGTGGCAGGGGGCAGTTGCTTGAGTCCATGCTTGACACTAGTCTCTTTCTCAGCCTCAGTAATTTACAGTAGCTCTCTGAGTACAAAAGCTTTTACCAAATAGTCTCACAAACAAGGAAAAAATTATTCCCTGTAATAAGCTTCCAAATCCAGGGCACAAAGCAGAAATATACATAGGTGATTTTCTATTTTTTCTGGAAGCTAAATTTTCTGTACAGTGTCTGCTAGAAGATAGAATTATTGTTATTCACCAGTCTATATGATTCCCCTTGGTGGAACAGCCCCAATGTTTCAGAAAGCACTGTTACTCCTTCTGTATATGGCTACTTACAGAAGAAATAATTAGCACTCTGTTGTCATACTGCTGCATAATTTTCAGATTCACAAAGATATTTTTGACTGTAGATTTTCAGGACAATCCTGTAGAGTAAGGAAGGGTTCATTAATTACTGACATGTTACACAGGCAGAGACATCTTCAAAGAGGTTAAAGCCATCTCACACCAATAGCTAAAACCAGACCCTAAAAGGGTTGTCTCTTTTTAAAAAATAAAATTTCAATGCTAACTGCATTATATCACACTGTGTCCCAAATTCAATATTAATAGACCTATAGTCTATTAATACCTTTAGTAATACCTATAGACTATTAACACCTTTAATAGTAGTCTCAATTTACTTTCTAGGATTCAAGAACAAAAAGGATGAAAGCCTTAAGAAGTCCTGGGTGAAGTATCTTTAGGGTAAAAATACAACCACAACAAAGGTTAGACTCTTACAAGATCTGCCCTTCTCTGAAGGCACAAATAGCCAATGCAATTACAAAAACAATTTCATATTCTCCTTGAGTATACTACAAATGAAGATCCAAACATCACTCCACAGCTGTGCTTTTGGTGCATCCAGGGACCTCCACTGTATCCACCCCAGAGCCCACAGCTTCTCCTGAGCAGAGTCCTTGTCATGCTCCCAGTGCCCTCCTGGAACTCCATCCCTCTGCCCTTCTCCTTTAAACACCCACCTTCCAGTTTCTTCATGTGTTGATTGACTTAGATCTTCAGACTAAGTACTCCAACTTCTCTCCCAAATATCAACCCGAAGGGAGAAAAAGGGAAAAGATAATTACATATACTTTCTGTTGGCTTGTGCGCTTATCCTATAGCTGAGCTGCACCACAGGGCACCCTGAGACAAAGAACAGAACATCTTTATGCAGTGATTAAAACATCCCAGTCTTCTTTCCTCTCAGTTGCAAATGATTTCTGTTTTCTACTGCATATTTTATTAAATCATCTGCTTTGGACAACTCTATTTAGATTGTAGTAAGAAAGAATTGTTGATTGGAATGTAAGGTCATTTCATGATTAATCATTTCATGCTTCATGTATCTGTTCCTCTCTCCATTCTAATAAAAACAGCAGCACTCCTCAGATCTGAGCACACCAGGGACCTCTGCTCTCCAGCTCCTCCCACCCTCCAATTCCTCTGAGAATGATGATGTGAGAAACTTCAGCTCCCAGGGCCAAGAGCCCCACTGCCCTGCTAGAGACAGAGGAAGTAAGACAAATTTCTGGGTATTAGTAGGCTCATTCTCTTTTTGTAAACTAAATTCCACACTTTACTCAAGTTTCTTTGGTTTTTACCTAGTGCCCTTTGTCAGTTTCCTACTCACACATCCCTTCCAGAATAGCACGTACTACTGTGTTATTATGACTGCTTAAATGTCTCTTGACTATAGTAGTTTCTCAGGTTTTCACCCCCCTTTTTATGTTTTGATGACCTTTATCATCCCTCTACAGGGATTTTTCATCAACCATTTTTTATAGTATTTACTGCAGTACTTGGGGACTGAATCCAGGGCCTGGCACATACTCTACTGCAAGTGCTCTACTACTGGGCTGCACCCTAGCTCATTTTTCACTCTTTTATTTTGAGACAGAGTCTCACTTAGTTACACAGGCTGCCTCTGGCCTCAAACTTGTGATTATCTACCTCTGCCTCTTGAGTTGCTGGGATTATAGGCATGTGCCATTGTGCCTGGCTTATTTATTTATTCATTTATTTACCTTGAGAAACAGTCTTGTTAAGTTACACAAGCTGCATCTGGCCTCAAACCCATTACTCCTACTGCCTCAGCCTCCCAAACCACTGGAATTAGTGATATATATGGTAAACTACAAATAACATAAAGTTTACCACTTAACCATTTTAAGCATATGATTCAGTGGCATTAAATACAATTGTAATTTTATGGAACCATCACCACCGTCCACCTCCATAACTTTTCTCACCTGGTAATATTGAAAGTCTATATCCACTACTTACTAAGTTCCCATTCCCCTACTCTCAGTCCCTGGCAACCACCATTTTACTTTCTGTGTCTATGATTATGACTATTCTTAGAACCGCGTCTAAGTGGAACTGTTGGTTCATTCTTGACTTTGGATAAAAGGTGGGAAAGAACCAAGGAAGTGATGTAAGGACACAGAGAAAGACATTGATATGCTTGGGTCTTAGTAGGAAAAATACAAAGAAACCTCCAAGACTGGCTTCATGGGTGGATCTGGAAGATAGGTTCCAATGCAAATGAAAAGAGGCACTTCAGAGCATAGAGAGGGACCAAGAAATACTTTTCTTTGGAAGTCATAGCAAAGGAAAGAAATCTATATGGCCAAGAAAGATACAAAAGATGCCCAATTTCACTGGTAACTTGAGAATTCAGAACCACATATGATGTTACTTCACACCAATAAGTTGACAAAAAAGTATTAAATTTGAATATTCCAAGTAATGATGAAGGTGATAGGGATACTGGAGTGTTCACTGTTACTATAAGCCAAGCAAAAGTTCCAATAGTTAAGGGAATATGGTCTTCCAAAAACAAGGTCAGTAATTCCTTTTTAAAATATTATTTATTTTTTCTCCCTTTATTAGTAAATGATGGTGGAGTACAGAGTAATACAGCATTGGCCTTTTCTGTTATCCAACCATTACATCACTTCCAGCTATACCTTCATCAACCCACAAGGTTTATGGAGGCTTATGGATAATATGTAGTAAAACTCAAATGCATATTTGGGTTATATTCCCTTATTTTTGCAATGGATTCATGAAGTTGCATTGTTTACGTTATCCTCTCCCCCTTTATCCCTCTACATTGACTCCTCCCCACCCCACCTTCTGCAATCTCCACTTCCCTCTGCTAGTTCCCTCCCTCCTTCTTTCTACTCTTTATATTGTCCCTTCTTTGCGAGGTTTAATTGTGCATTTATATATATCAACTTAATTCATTTTAACAGAATAAAAAAGTCATGATTGTAAGGAAAAGAGGATAGGATTCTCTGAGTGTGGTATAATGCTATTTCTGTAACACTCCCATAAAAGAGCAGATTCTAACATACAAGTAAGTTGTGTGTGTGTGCGTGTGTGTGTGTGCATGCACACGCACGCATGTGTGTGTGTGTGTGTGCAGATGTTTAGGGTTAATGTGCCACTGAGGCCTCACAAAAGAGGGCCAAATACAAAGATTTCATTTGATCCCCAAGCTGACAAGTCCAGCTCTCCACAGTACAGATATGGGGGCTAGAAGGAGGTGGGACATCAATCTCCAAATGAGCAACTGAAAAGTATTCATTTCTCCACAAATGTCCCACTAAAGAGAATTGCTAATTACATTTCTGGTCCTGAAACATAGGCACATCATTTTAGTCCACTCTCTGTCACTGCTAAAACACACCAGAGATAACCAACCTAGGAAAAGATAAAGGTTATGTTGGCTCACAGTTTCAGTGTTTTAGGTCCATGGTCACTTGACCCTTTTACTTTGAATCTGTAACAGCAGGATATGTTATGGTGGGAGCTGGTGGTGAAGGAGGCCTGTTTACCTCATGGTGGCTGGACTGAGCAGCAAAGAGAGTAAAAGGCAGTGACTGGCTTCCCAATATGTTCTTCAAGGACACACCCCCAGTAACAGTGCTTCATCTCATTAGGCCCCACCTCTTAAAGGTCCCACTACTTTCCAATAGCACCACAGGTTGGGGACCAAGCCTTAAACATCGGCCTTTGAGAGATACTTAACGAAACAACAGCACACATTCAGGCTCAGGACAAGACTCTAGTCTTGCACAAATGGCTCTTCTGCCAAGTGTGAGACCCTCACTTAGGAATGAGCTCCTACATCTACAACAACACAGGTAAAACCTGGATAAAAGAAATGCCACAGGGGCTTATGTCAGAGGAAGGATCAAAGGCAGAGAGGAGAGGTATGGTGGGGAATCTATAGAGTAATGACAAAAGATGCTCATCTAGCTGGTGAAGCAGTTGTAGAGAAAAATGTAATCATCAAGAAGTATAAGAGAAAAGAATGGGAGCTAATCATGGAAGGCCTTACATGGCCATGGAAGGCCAAGAAGGAATCTGAAATTTGTCATATGAGCAATGGTGGGTGTGGGGCAATGGAAGCTGTGATTAAAAGACACAATGGTGAACCACAAGTTAGAGAAGTCTCCCTATGCTTTGTCTTCTGCCGTGTTTTCCTACACAATTTGTTTCTCCTTACCTTGCCTTGACATACCACATTAAAGATAAAAATGGAGCAAGTGAACATGGTCCAGAAGTCTGCAGAGACAGTAGTCACTTAACACCCAGCCTGCAGGTCAAGGAAGCAGCAGTCAGGGTGAAAAGCAAACTTGCTTCTCTACAGAGGGATACACCCATCTCCTCAGCCAATGTGCTGGATAAGTAAGTTGTTGGACAAATGATCCCCAACCACAGGGACTACTGATTTGAAGTGAGATGATTCACTATATCACTGGAAGTTTTCCAACCTGAGTAATTTGCTAAACAACTCTAAGGCTTTGGAAGATGCCAACTGGAGATGCAAAGTGACTCTGTTTTCTTTTGCTCTTAGAGGATCAAGTAACTCGCATCTCCATCCCCCAGTGTCCAGAGCTGCTCTCTATTGTGCAGAGACTACTATAGCACACTAGAGAGGTGATATGCTCCCTCCACATGATGAAGGAGAAATCTGGATGGTGAAGGAAAAAACACAAAAATTGAGTCCTTTGAGTACTTTGACCAATGTTTTGGTATCAATACTCTTAAGGAGACATTGAATACCTACTCATGTTTGATGAGAAACAGGAATAGATTTCCTGTTAGTTTGAATATTAGGGGAGACAACAGAGTAGAGAGACCTGCAAATTCTTACCTATAAGCTCTATCCCCTACAAGTCTGTCAGTTTGCCACACAGTGGGGGCTTCTGTGTTACAATGAAACTAAAAACTATGTCACTGGTATCTCAGATACCAGCAGTGTCACCCATGGTGGACAGGTTTCAGCTGAGTTTCCAGACTAAGGCAGACTAGGGAGTAGACACTGGCAACCACTCCTGAAACACCTAGCTATCGAAAACCCTATGGATAGCAAAGAGATATTATCAGAAGTGCCAGAAAATGAGTCCCCCAGGTTGGAAGGCACTCAAAACACTACTAGGGAAGAGTTGCCTCCTTAGAGTTTACCTTGATGACAGAAAGGGAATAAAGCCCCAGGGACTTCCATCTGTTGGTGTGGCATGACTCAAAATGAGGAGAAACAACTGTAAACATCCATTAATAATCGGAACATGGAATGTACATAGTATGAATCCAGGAAAATTAGAAATCACTAAAAGAGAAATGGAGTGCATAAATATTGACATTCTAGGCATCAATGAGCTAAAATGGACTGGCCTGGGCCATTTTGAGTCAAATAATCATATGGTTTACTATGCTGAGAAAGACAAACTAAAGAGAAATGGGAATGCATTCCTCATCAAAAAAGACATCTCAAGATCTGTCCTGAAATATAATCTGTCAGTGATAGAATAATATCCATACACCTACAAGGAACGCCAGTTAATATGACTATTATTCAAACTTATGCACCCACCACTAAGACAACAAATGAAAAATGGAAAGATTTCTACCAGCTTCTCCAATCTGAAATAGACCAAACATGCAATCAGGACATACTGATAATTACTGGTGCCTGGAATGCAAAGGTTAGAAATAAAGAAGAAGGCTCAGTAGTTGGAAAATATGGTCTTGGTGACAGAAACAATGCTGGAGATCACAGGATAGAATTTTGTCAAACAATGACATTTTCATTAAAAATACATATTTTCACCAACATAAACAGTGACTATACACGTGGACTTCACCAGATGGAACATACAGGAATCAAATTGACTACATTTGTGGAAAGAGACAATGAAAAAACTCCACATCAAATGTCTGAACAAGACGAGGTGCTGATTGTGGATCAGAACACCAACTTCTCATATGCAAGTTCAAACTGAAACTGAAGAATGTTAGGACAAGTGTACAAGAGCCAAGGTATGACCTTGAGTATATCCCACCCAAGTTCAGAGACTACCTCAAGAATAGGTTTAATGCCTTTGACACAAATGATAGGAGACCATTTGTGGCATGACATAAAAGACATCATTCAAGGAGAAAGCAAAAGGTTATTAAAATGACAAGAAAAAAAGAAAAGACCAAATTACATGTCAAAAGATATGCTGGAACTTGCCCTTGAACATCCATCAGCTAAAGTAAAAGGAAGACATGATGAGGTTAAGGATCTAAACAGAAGATTTCAAACTGCAGCTTGAGAAGACAAAAACAAATATTATAATGACATGTGCAAAGAGCTGGAGGCAGAAAACCAGAAGGGAAGAGCATGCTTTGTGTTTCTCAAGCTTAAGGAAGTGGAGAAAAATTTCAAGCCTCAAGTGGCAATAGTGAAAGATTCTACAGGGAAAATATTATATGATGCAGGAAACATCAAAAGAAGATATAAGGAAGACACCGGGTTTTTATACAAAAAAGAATTGGTAGATGACCAACCATTGCAAGAGGTTGCATATGAAGAGGAACCAATGGTATTAAAGGATGAAGTGGAAGCCACCTTGAAAGAACTGTTGAAACACAAGCCTCCAGGAATTGATGGTACACCAACAGAGATGTTTCAACAAACAGATGCAGCACTGAAAATGTTAACATGTTTATGCCAACATATTTGGAAAACAGCTACCTGGCCAATTGACTGGAAAAGAAAAATATTTGTGGTTATTCCCCAAAAGAGGATCCAACTGAATGTGGAAACTATCAAACAATATCATTAATATCACATACAATCAACATTCTACCAGAGATCATTCAAAAGTGACTGCTGCAGTATACAGACAGGGAATTACCAGAAAATCAAGTGGGATTCCCAAGAGGGTAGGGAATCAGAAATATCATTGCTGATGTCAGGTGGATATTAACCAAAAGCAGAGAATATCAGAAAGATGTCTATCTATGTTTTATTTACCATGCAAAAAAATTATGGATAACACTTCAAAAAAATGTGAATACCAGAGCACCCAATTGTACTCATGAGGAATCTGTACATGGACCAGGAGGTAGTTGTTCAAATAGAACAAGGAAACACTACCTGATTTAAAGTTGAGAAAGGTGTGTGTGTCAAGGCTGTATACTTTCTCCATATCTCTTCAATTTATATGCTGATCAAATATCCCAAGAAGCTGGACTTTATGAGTAATAACATGGCATCAGGATTGGAGGAAGACTCATTAACAACCTGAGCTATGCAGATGACACAACTCTGCTTGCTGAAACTGAAGAGGATTTAAAACATTTACCGATGAATATCAAAGATCATATCCTTCATAATGAGTTGAGACTAAACATCAACAAAACAAAAATCCTTACAACTGGTTCAGTATGCAACTTCACAATAAATAGAGAAAAGATTGAAGTTGTCTGAGACTTTGCTCTGGTTGGCTCTATAATCAACACTCGTGGAAGCAGCAGTCAAGAAATCAAAAGA